>CABFOW010000984.1:0-76275 GCA_902141385.1 Timema californicum
CTTCCAAAGAAGAGCTATATTTTTTATATGATTTGGCTTTGAGCCATTTTGCAACCAAATATGGCGTTTTTTTCTTCACTTATAATTGGTTTAGTAAGTAAATAAATAATGACCAAATAGTTTAGGTAAGGGTAGGAGTAAGGAATGAAGGGGAAAGGAGAAAGCAAAAGCTTATCATATTTTTTTCCTCTTTTCAAGTCATCATTTCTACCCTTTTATATAAACATATTTATATTTATAATACAAGTTTATTCAGCTATCTTATTATGTTCTACCTTGACGTAAAACAACATTTTGTATTTTTAGTTAATATTTACAATTAAATTATTCTTTATTATATGAGTAAATAAATTAATTCAATATTTAATGTCTTTACTTGATGTTGCTATAATTTTTTTATATTTCTCGGCACATTATAGCATTGTAGAAAACAAACTAAGAATTCAAATAATCAATATTAATAAAAGGCTAATGGTGTATGAATACAGGGTGTTCGGGAACTCATAGCCTAAGCTGCACATATAGCTTGTTTGAACCAGAAGTAATACAAAATCCCTACATACTTACATCCGGAAAACTATGCCAATACCATTAAATTGTGTTCAAATTTCGGCGTAAAGCACTGAGAAAGCAAAGATGTCAAGCATGTGTGTACAACAATCTGCATAAGAGTAGGCGTGCGGCATTGCACATGTAATAATGGCAAGCACTTACTGTGATGTAGGGCTGTTAAGGATGACCCTCAAAAAGTATTTGCATTTCTAGATAGATTGGTGTACTATTCACTATTAATTGTGGTAGATTCTGCTGCTGTGATCCAAGATGTCGAGGTTTGTAGTGATGCGCGCCTAACTCCTATACAACCTGTTGTACACGCATGCTTGGACATCCTTGCTCTCCCGGTGCTGTACGACAAAACTTTGGACACAATTTAATGGTATTAGCATAGATTTCTGTATGTATGTACAGGGATTTGGTATTACTTATGGTTCAAACTAGCTATGGGGAGTTTGGGCTATGAGTTTCTGAACTACCTGTATATTTATATATATCTGTCGAAAGATTTTTAATACTCTTTAATCAAATATAAGGATACAATTTGGTTGGTAGTAGAGAAACCACTCAAAAGGTACGAAAATTGGTCACACTTGAAAACCGTCATGAAATCAAATTTATAATAAATATAAACCTGATTTATTTAATAATTTTAATTGCAGGTGAAAGATATTTGCAGTTCATAGACATGTTTTTTTGTATTTATAAAGCTAAGAAAACCTAGAATATATATTAAACTCTCAAATACAAATATATATTTCTGATTATAGTATCATGACCTGTGTTTATGGGGGTAACATATTTATTTAATTTGAGCTTACATTTACATGGCCTGATATATATTCATACTAACCAAGTCCTACTCTAATTAAGATGCAACTGACACTGCAGAGTCATAAATTACGTTAACTTATAAATAAAACTAATATAAGATTGATTGTTTGTGTGTGTCTAGTACTAAATAGGGCCTGGTCAGTGGAACCAACCCAGCAGTGACAAAATTGAATGTAAATATAATCCATGCAACAATTTTATCAGGTTTGTCTCAAGAGAATGTGTGTGTAATGGCAAAACTCGATTTTTCCCCACCCTGTAAACCCTAACATCCCTTTTGTTTGAGACGGGGGCAATTCACAGTTAAACTAGCGTTCGTAACTACTACTAATTAGTAAGAAGGTCAAACCTTGGGTCGGGTCGGTATTTATCTGCTCGAGCCAGTTTTCAGCCATGGCTAATTAATTGTACGTGGCTT
The DNA here is from genome assembly GCA_902141385.1 of Timema californicum. Lineage (NCBI taxonomy): Eukaryota > Metazoa > Arthropoda > Insecta > Phasmatodea > Timematidae > Timema > Timema californicum. The sequence continues at coordinate 1,808 of CABFOW010000984.1, forward strand.
TTCCCAGGGTGCGAAGCTCACCATACGTAGAGGTTAGAGTCATTGAAAGTTCAAATAAAGGGACACTGATACCAAACACCTCACAGTATTCACAAAAAGCACAGTATGTACAAAGTTTTTTATAATCATTTATTTAAAAAAAATTTTTTAGGTAACTCACATTTGGCCACTCTTACTTAATATCATTTAGTGACATAAATATAGTTTTATAAACGCTAGCCCAACCTAACCAAACATAACCTTTCAACTATCTACATATTAAAGAATCGGTTTTGTTAGGTTGGGTAGTATTGACATCCGTCTGTCATAGAAAGACTTTAAAACTAGAACAATTAGAATATTAAGGTTGATCAATCATTTATGTATATAAGCATAACAAATCCCACAAATTCTACAAATACTTTGATAAGCTTTTAATAGCCTTTATCAATTTGCCTTTTATACATAATTTCCTAACCTACTATAATTGAATGATGTAAAATAAACGAGCTTGTATTAACTTTAGGTGGATATTCATCCTGATGATTCAAAATTTATATAAAAAACTAAAACTAAATAGATGATACAACTGTACATACATTTTAGTATTATATTTACAAATCTATGAAGAACAAATTCTAACTGATCAATACCCTGAAGGAGAAGAGGAGCAAACAATTTAATAACCTCCCATTTTGATTTGTGGGAACCCTCAAGTCAATATTCTCATCCTACGTGAACTTGGAATAATATTTTATATTATTTATCATGGAAGTGATGAAAAGGATCCTTTTGTAAATTTTGGTAGAGATATTTTCAATATAATGTCTTTTAGATTCTTAGGTTCAATTTATTATATATGCCAAATATTTACATTTGGAACAAATATTAATAATTCATATCTTCTACAATTGTAAATGGCTGTTTCTACAGATTATTATACTATAGTTTTTTTATTTAGCACCGCGTCTTACTACCCGTTCAGATTATACACTTTACGTACTAATTACTCTAATGGATTAGGAATTGAGAAGGTTGAATTATAGGAAGTGAACCCGCATTTGCGTGGAGGGAGAGTGGAAAACCATTTAGTAAAAACCACTCCAAGTTCAACCGACCTAGATTCGAACCTCGATCACCCCGTCCTCAGCAGTCAAGCTCAACACGACTAGCGCATTAGCCAACTACGCCACCGAGGCGGGTTATTCTATAGATGATTGACTACTATTTTATAGATCATGACTAACTCCAAGTTCAACCGACCTAGATTCGAACCTCGATAACCTCGTCCTCAGCAGTCAAGCTCAACACGACTAGCGCATTAGCCAACTACGCCACCGAGGCGGGTTATTCTACAGATGATTGACTACTATTTTATAGATCATGACTAACTTATTGTGCCCTTTGTTTATCAGGATTGAGATTGGTCCTCTTATCCACAATTATAGGATTAGCAGGTGCTATGTTGTCCAATTTATTTGATAATTTTGTCCAGCAAGACACGTGATATGTGGTTGCATATTTACACTATTATTGATAAATGGGGGATTTTTTTCTATTTTGAGGAATTTATTAAATTACCCACTTAATTTACTTTGATTTGTTTTAACTCTGAATTAATAAAACATTCAAATCAATGTAACATTCTCCCCTCAATGTTGGACTAGCGGAAATACATCGAAGCAATCCTGATTGTGCCTATGTCTACATATTATTAAATGAATCCATCAATTCGTATATTTAATTTAATTAGTTATAGTACTATTATTTTTTGTTATATTAGAAAGAATGAGGAATGATAACTTTATCGACAAGCTCTATTGTCATAGCAAACTTTTAATTCATCTGAATTATTTAAAACTCTAATAACAGTGACTCAAACAAATAAAAGGCGTTTCGAAGACTTATTTTTTCAGATATAAAAACTGAATTAGCTTAAAGTTATTATTTCATCCTTAAAACCAAAATCGATTACATAAGAAATTCAATCTTTTTTGTGGAAACATTTTTGGCGAGCACCTGTCCGAAAAGATTCCATATCCTACTTAGAAATATTCGAGGTCAGCTAAAAATAAGGAGACACACACATACCCATATATATTATATAAGATTACAAATTTAACTATACAATTTATTTGATATCAAGTTAAGCGACGAGAAGTAACTTAATTTCTGCATGTACTGTACTATATATGGATGTAAACACTATTGGAATAATCAAAGAATTATTATGAATTTTATTGAATATCAAAGATCAAGTAATTTATCATAGTTTCTAAATAAAACATATAAAGATTTATTTACCTATAATACATAGAATGTATTGATAATATTATTTTTAGAATAAATGGATTAATTTGACAGAACTTATACAATACGGATTTTATTAAATGCCTAATATAACGGGATTAGATAAGCCTAATCTACGTTTTAACCATAAACTATTTGTTAGTAAAGATATTCTCGTTGTCTGTAAAAGATTGACATGATAAAACTAAGGCGATTATGTCGATCCAAATGTGCAGTATTTGTTGAAATACAATTAAACTCTTGTTCTTAAACTAAGCAATTATATTTTATTGGCTGAACCCTGTCCAATCAAACAGGTGTATAATATAAACTAAGCAAGTAAACTCCGGTTCATATGTTACCATATTCAAATATATTTTGTTTGAGAGACAAAAATTTGGACTATATCTGGATATAGATTGAGAGTTTAAAGAGTTTTATCTCATGTGAGGTACACTTGGTTTGGCGTTTACTATTAGTGGGCATCAATGCTGTTAAAAATATTTATGAGAAATATTGTAAAGTACATCTACCTCAAATTTGTCTTAAAACAAACTCAAACTATAGTGTAATTTAATTATTTGTAAATTATTTACAAACTCCTATTTTTAACCCTTAATTCTGGTTCAGTAAGAATAACGTGACATTAAACATATTATTTCATGTTTATAAGTACTTGCTACCAATTGAAATCCAAGGCACATCATGACTGAGTAATAATGTAGTATTGTTTTGTATTTGTTCCGAGTACATCTTCTAAAGCAGCAGTTGTTAACTTTAGTTTTATAGCTCCGGTGTTTTTAACAAGGACATTCAGAAATTATCCTTGTCTGGAGCTCATTTGAATTCAATCCAGCAAAGCTCCTCACTTTAATGGGCCAGCTAAGACCCCATTAGTCAGGTGGTGAGGAAATAGGACTCAAGGATAAGTGCAGAGAGATTAGTATTAACATTCTTACTTTATTGTTCCTCATTTAGTCCGCCTCTCTTTACAGCTCTTCCTTGGAGCTTTGAGAAACCTTCTGGTATTGAATGTTAACTGGTAGTTCATGTCAGTAGGAAGTGTTCTAAGCGCTAGACTACCTCTCTAGGGGTCACGTGGTCTAATATATCAGGAATACAATACACTGTGATGAGTATGTTTCTGTTATAATCTTGTACGGGTATAATGGGGTGGTGGGGGTTCTCATGTCATCTCCACACTTCACTCCTCAAATCAGTGGTCTCAGACTCAAGCTAATTGAAGGTCCAGATTCACGAGCTTGGGGCGGGTTGCATGGCACAGACTATAAAATATGTTTGATTAAATATATTCTAGATGTTTATTATAGCAGCATGTCTTACTAACCCTCCAAAATATTCTGATTTTAATTATGTTAATAGGTAAGGGATGAGTGAGATATGCTTAAGAGGAAATGAGGAGTACATTCTAAATAAAGGTGGGGGTATCTGACAAATACCAGGAATAATATTAAAATAAAATTAAATAGCAGAAAGAATAAAAACTTTTAAAAGAAAAACATACAACAACAGCAGGAGGAGTAAACATTTTAAAAGAAAAACAGAGAACCGAAGGAGTAAACATTTTAAAAATAAAAACAGATAGCAAAAGGAATACCACTTAATAAATGAAAACGGATAACAGAATAAGTAAAAACTTTAAAAAAGAAAACAGATAAGAAAATGAGTAAAATTAGTTAAAACAAATTGTAATTGTTTGTTGTGAAAGTTTGGCTGATAAAAGTGACGACACATCAATTAAGGTCTTTCAGAATATATGGTTTTTGGTGAATGGATAATTGAGAGTATATCTAGTGAGTTTTGATCGCTGTTAATTACCATCACTCTTATTGATAATGGGCTATAGTCACATTTGAGCTTAGGGAATGTGGGAAACCATACGGGAAAAATCACCCTTTTTACATCCAGCTGTAATTCAACCTGACCTTCTCGACACCAGCAAACTAAACCAATAATAATCTGACGTTTAATCTGTGAGACCACCGATCCAACTATATAATAGCTATTTGATACCGACTTCAGTGGCCGCATGGTCTAAGCCACTATTATGTTAGGCTAGACTGCTGATGACCAGGAGATTGGGGCTCAAATGAATGTCCGGTGTATTGAGGTTTGTTTTTACAAATCAGATTTACATTCACCCTCCACGCTAATGCGGGCACACTTCCTCTTAATTCAACCTTTCTGATCCTTAATTCATTAGCCTATTTATTACACATGTGTATAACCTGAGCATGTAGTAAGTCGCGGTGCTAAAAAAAACTCTATTTGATATGCATTTTAAATCACTAATGCATATCTAACCTATTTAAAAGTTACATTTTCAGAGATGTTTATGTGGAGTGGCAAATCCTTGAAGCATAAGCTATTAAAATATTTTAATAAAAATTCCCGCGATCAATTATTTAAAGTTATAAAAATATAATGCAGTCTGGAGTTGTTTCTTTTTATTTAAAATTATGTACGCACTAAAACTAGACTTTCATTTATTTGTGTGTATTTGACTGCGTGCATTCAAGCCAACCTGTTGGATATGTCTCACTGGCCATATTTAGCCTTGGGCCGTGAGTTTGAAAACCATCATCATCATACCCCATGAGTTAATCCATTGATAATCTTTGTATTAATAAATGAAAGTACTTAATCGACCATGAATTTTAGTCAGAGATTTTTTCCCATTATTTTATCGTATACATTTGACCTGGATTATATATATTTTGTTTTGATAATTATTATTTTAATTGTAAAGCAATGGGTAAAATAAGAGGTGAAGCACAAAGTCATGGTGGTGAACACAAAATGGCTAGTAAGATTAAAAAGAAATACATTAATAATATGTAAAACCATTAGAAGGTAGGTAATTCTATTGTATGCAAGTAATGGCTTCTATTATTTATTTTATAAATGTTTCTAAAATATTTATTTGGTTTTACCAATATTCTTAAAAAATATATTTGATATTAAACAAACTCATAGTAAACAAGTGAAATGCATCTGATGAGGATTATATTAACTGAGACAAGGCTGCTGAAAGCTAAGGCAAATGCTTGGATCCTATTTTATTTAAAGTTGTCATAGTAATAGTATATCATTGCACTTCTTCTCACTCTAATGATTTCGTTCCTGATTCACATATTAATTGCTCCAGAAGTGTATACACTTCACAATAAGCTCATTCACTCTTGGATTAATTAATATGTGAATCATGAACGAAATCACCAGAGTTATAATTAGGATAATGAGATACTATTGCTATGACAACTTTAAATGAAATACGATCCAAACATTTGTCTTAACTCTCAGCATCCTTGCCTAAAGTAATCCATTCCTCATCAAAATTATAGAATTTATTAACCATTAATTTGTTTAATATCAAATGTTTTTTAAAAGAATACATTTTGGCTATATTTGGTCAAGTTGAATTGAATAAATAAATCCAAAACAATTATATTCTAGATGAGAATTGTTTGTTTTAGATGCCCGAATTTAGACAGCATTGGTAAGGAATTTCTTGCATGGACCAAACTTAAATTTATTTAATATTCTTTAAATAAATTACAATAACTGTATCAAGTTTAATAAAAAAATCTGTCTTTTTATATTCAAACAGACTTATCGCACTTTACTTAACTAAAATTGTCTGATAGGACAGCAAAACAATTGACACATTATTTGATAAATGAATACAATATTTGTATCTTATTTAGTTAAATTATAAAATTAAAAGCTCAACAATTTTTGTCAAACTTGAGTACACTTGACCCTATCCAAATTGACTGGAAAATCCAAATCAGAATAAACTAATTAATCTAAATCTTAATAATTTATATTACAATACAGGCTTATGTATTTAATGAATTTGGTTGAAATCGGAAGACTTATGTTGGAATCAACTCTTTGTTAAGTTATGAACACCCCCAGCCACGTTAGCATAGGTATTTAATGGTATATAATATATTAGTAATAGTATTCTGTGTTTAAAAAGTGTGGACAAGATGCATAAATTTTTTTAAAATACGCTTTTCACCATTTTACTCCACCAATATTGTTTTTGATTCATAACGCTAAAATTCCTAAAATTAGTCTTAATATTATGACTTTAGGCTTACGGATGATTCATTAATAAATAATACCTATAACTACTTCACTGTTATTCTTCTAAGATATTCATTCCTTCCATATTGATTTTTGGGTCATTGTGACAGTAACGTAATTAGCACATGAATCCAAATGAAACAGAAAAGTAAATGGTTTATGAAAGTATTAAATATTATTTACTATCTTATTCATAATAGTGATAGTGTCAGTTCACCGAGGAAAATGACATGAACTACTATTTAGTGTAATCATAGATTGTGTCGCAAGACCTAATTGTACATTCTAAGGACTGCTATTATTACCATTTCTCACTACAGCTAGCGTGATCCCTAGGATAACAATATTAACTGATTCACTAATCACATGAACTTTGTTTCATTAGCGGCTGTTTAAATGGTTTGTTAAGCCTGCAGGATTTACCAATAGCTACGCATCGCTTAGTAAATAAATCAAACCAATACAAATGATAATTAGGATATGACTCATACTATTAATTATTTAATAACATTTTATTAATAACAAGTTGATTAAACACTAATCTGTTGTCAACATGTTTGGTTTAGTAATAATTCATTACTATGTTTATACCGTACATCATAAGTGATATAAAATAATGACATTTTATGATGATTATTTATTTTCTATGCATTGACCAGTATATTTAATAATTTTAGTTTGATATAATAGGCATACACAAAATAAACATATTTTACAATGATATGTTACTATATTGTGATAATAATAATAATAATAATAATCGTAATAAATCTATCATTGTTTATTTAGGATTGAAAATAAGATTACTTAATTGATTTTATGATAAAATCCCGAAGTATCTAAAGGTACATCTTCAGCTCTTGCAGTTTAATATATATATATATATATATATATTTTTTTTTAAATATATATATATATTATTTTTTTTAAATAAAAAAAAGCTGTACACATACAATAATATTTCCTCTAAAAAGTATTTACATAGTTGTTTGAATTATGCTTTGAAGGGTCCAGTCTTTTAATTTACTTTTTGCTATATTTATTTTAGGGATTTCTCGGAGTGTTGGTGGTAGTAAATTAAACAATTTGTGGATGGTACCTCTCAGTTTCTCTTTATCATAATAATTAGAGTATTGGCCAAGAGTATACACTTCTTTGTTAGACATTGAACAGGTGTTAAGGGAATGGGTTTTTATTTGCTTGTATTTATCGGAATGGTAATACCCTATAAAGAGGCTGTACTCATATAATTGGTTAAGAAGTAGAATTCTATACTGAATGTATATCTATTAGCGTTTTTGGTACCAAATCTAATTTTCAGGATTTTTCCTTGCAAATGTGAAATTTTGATTGTGAAACAGTCTGTCGTTCCTCCCCAGATGAATATACCATGAGATTTTATTGATTGAACTAATGAGTTATATATTATTACTATCGTTTTGATATCCAAGTAAATTCTGAAATGGTTAAAGACACGCGTTGATCCTTTTAGTTTGATCTCAAGTTTTTGTATGTGTTTGTCCCATGTATGATGTTTGTCAATGATTAGTCCAAGGTAAGTATGACTGTCTCTTACGTCCAGTTTTTCGATACAATCACAACATGTTTGTGCCAAGTTGGGCAAAGAATTATAGATTTGATGCATACTATTGTTTCTTGTATGGTGAATTTTAGGAGAACAAATATGTATAACTTTAGTTTTCTTTGTATTTATTACTAAACGATGATCATGAGTCCATATTTGTATCTCGTTGTAGTCTTGTTGCAGGTTGTATTCTATCATTTGGAGGTTTCCGTGAATAGTCAGTATTGCGGTGTCATCTGTGTGTAGGTAGATGTGTCCATGCTTTAATTGTCTTGTGATAGTATTGACGTAAATTAGATATAAAATAGGTCCTAGTATTGGGCCTTGTTGTACTCTCATATGTCACTTTGGTTTCACTTTTTTTAGTACTAATTTTACATAGAAATGTTTGTTAGTGAGAGAGTCTCTAAATCATTTTAAGTATGGTCCATAAATTCCAATAATTTTTAATGAGCTCAATAATATATCAATGTAAAATGTGTCAAAAGGCTTTTTTAAAGTCAATAAATAGGGCCAAAACATGCTTATTATTGATGAGGATTTTTTTAATTTTATTATAAAAATGTTCTAGAAGAGTTTTTGTGGTTTTGTGTTTTGAAATCCATATTACCTTGTGTTCATTATGATAAATTTATTTAAATAGTCTGTCAACTCGCTAGCCACGTGTAATTCTAATATCTTCTCAAAAGTTGGTGGTATTGTTATGGGTCTGTAATTACCGTAGTCTAAATGGCTCCCACCTTTGTAAATGGGTCTAATAAGAGAGCATTTCATTTGTTTGGGAAATGTGCGGGTAATAATAATAATAGTAATAATAATAATAAACTAGATCATAAGAAAGATATTGCCACCAAATAAATATGTATAAAAATAATACATTAAAAACTCCCTGCCAGGTTGGGACGCTGAAACGCTAAATCACCAATTAGCTTACCTGAGTCAGATATTCATGTGCCATAATTGACATAACATTTTGCAGCCGTGGCGGGGAACAACTATCTCTTCCTAATGAACTTTTAACCCATGATCACGGCTCTACCATCCAAACGTAGCAACACGTGCAGATACCCATCATGACCGGGTAGCTTGAGGAAATCCAAACCCCTCATGTGTTGTCTTGTATTTAGTACAACGATACACTTGAGGCGAACTCTATCTATATATGTGACCATTGATTTCGAATCAACTCCTAAGAGCGGACAACACCAGACCCGATGCTATTCCTATGAAAATAATACAGCTGATCCTGGTTTAGAATATTAATGTTCACTAGTGAAATACAAAAATATATTTAATTTTTCTTCTGATTAATATTTGAGTCAATCACAAATATATATATATATATATATATATATTAATGCTGATAAAATACAACTGGATATAAGAATCAAGTGAATTATGTATTTTAATAGCTCAGCAGTAAATAATTTACGGGCTATTTTCAATGTATAAAGTTTTATTTCCATGATTATGTGTCATTTTTCCAGTGTAGCGTATGCTAAGTAATTGGACTTAACAAGATACATTACGTAAGAATTTCTCTAAATACTGATACACATCTAAACAAATAAGCTTATACAAATGCTAACAGATATTAAAAAAATGCTAGTATCACCATGTGTATAAAATTAAACTCTGTTTTTCTACTGGAGCAATATGTTATTTATTATTATCTAGCGCTCCCACATTCTTACTTTAGGTGTAGTTAAATTTAAATATATTGAAAGCTTACTAAAAAGTGGTATGGAAACAAAACAAACAAATCAGCACCGCTGATTATATATTATAATGAACAGCTATAATGTTTGCACCTCTCCTGCTTTGGTGCACCAATTTAAATCCCATTTTGATAATATTGGAATTAATAGAGATACATCTTTATTTCTCGTGGGGTGTTGTGCAAGGTTTTAGTTCAGATTAACCAATCATCTCTGACGGGGTTTACGACGGTTTTACAGCCACACTTCAAGAACGCGCTCATAATCTCATTATTTGTTATTTATTAGGTAGCGCCTTTAATATTATTGTAATACTACACCATGTGCATAACTGTATCACATCTAGTCTAGTCATGCAATCTTGCGGCGTACAGCTATTGAGTCAAATTAGGATGATACAGTAGCCCCATGGCTTTTTTGGTGCTGACTGACAGCTCACAGCTCACAGCTCACTTCTGACAGTCAACATTTAGGTATATACCTAAACTTTGACTGTCAGAAGTGACAGCTGCTAAACACATGCTTATGCAGATCATATGGTTCGGCGTAGGGATTCATAATTTGGTCTGGTCACTTTTCAAAGCCGTCCGCTGTCAGCCGTGAGATGTCAGTCAGCACCAAAAAAGTCATCGAGCTACTTTAGTAATAATTCTAATAATAATAATAGTAATGATAATAATGACAACAGTTTTTACTATGAGACACATCAACTTGATTTACTATCTAGAGTGATCTTGAACAATCCCGTATCATGTTTTAAATGCTCCAATTAATGTACCAGCATGAACTCAAACACGAAGCCTTGGAGATCCTTGGAGCCTTGGAGACGTTTGTATTCATAGCTTTTATACTCTCAGGGATTACCCACCCGTCTCTTAGAGTGGTCATTTTATAGCTATTTCCATCAAACTATAACATAGTAGACCTAGCCAATACAAAATATTAGTAACCAAATTATTAAACATTATTTAATTTCTTTGAATGTTGAGATGGTTTTTGTTTTTTACTAATTATCAAGGGAGCTACATCGGTGACACTCAGACTAAGATGTCAGTCACGCCTTGTCTGGGCTTTCTCTGAAGGAAGTTCAGGGCTAAAATCCCTTCCACGTGTACTAAGGTACTTTTCATAAATGGATTTCCATTTTCCACCAACCATGAAAGGGTCTATTTCCTCTAAACTGCAGCTTCCTCATACTTAGATGATCTATATAAATATGTCAGCTACGTTTCACATAAATTATTATGAGGAAAATACACCAAGACACCAAGATAATGGTTTATTTATTACTAAATGCTTTTCTTTAAGGTTACCTATATACAAATATCTCAATTTATTTACTAAACATTCCAATATAAACAAATTAAGGTAACCTACATAAAAAATTAACAAAATGTTTGTAAAATTATTTTATAGACGAAATAACACTTCAATGGACTAGTTGTATTATAATAAATACTAGTCTGAAGTGCTAGCCATTACTTAGGAGAGGTTATCGGTATTGTGAAATTTATTTTATTGCCCCCTTTATTATATACAATAAAGAGAAGCGTACGAGAAAAAACCTGGAAAGAAACCAAAGTGAATAGTAATTATTTCAAAGAACAATAACATGACAACACTAGGTTGTTCTCAGAAACGTGTAATTCACTCTGTCGAGCATATAACCATGGATATTTACAATGATCCTCCTCAAGAATATCATGTATGTATGTATGTATGTATGTATGTATGTATGTATGTATGTATGTATGTATGTATGTATGTATGTATGTATGTATGTATGTATGTGGGGGTATATGTGTGGGTATATATGTATACATTATATTTGTTATATTGGTGACCCTAAGTTTTTGTTTTCTTGCTGCGGTATATGATTTTGTTTTTACACATTTTTTAATAAACACGTTCATTTTTATTTATTTATTTGATTCATTCATACCTATTAATTCTTTAATGCATCTATATTGTCTAATATTTACAAATACATTTCTTAGCTATTTAATTAAATCATTTTATTTGTACGTAAAATTAAATAAAGTCCTTATTATCTTGTTTCTTCCCCATACATTCATTACGAGACAACAAATTATATAATTAATATAAAAGATATTAAAACTTTGATTCACGGAAGCATTGATAAAAATGCTACAAAGCGCCATATACTAAGGGAAAAAATATTTAACGCATTTTTAAAGTAAAATCATGTACCATATTTTATTGTTAAGAGTTCTTAAGATATTCATATCTCACATAAAATAGTTAATGGACCCACCATTACTAATACATACATGAATTAACTAAGACTTTCAAAAGATAATCCCTATATTTAACTACTATAATATTTAGATTAATACTATATAATGTTGTATAAAATGTAAGATAATTTACTGTCGTCCTTCACAAGTAGCTATTAGTTTGGCCACCCCTGTTTGTACCACCAGATGCTTGTATCTTCCTCACCCCCCTCCCTCATGGCATACAACCAACACTTGACACTTGTGTTTACCTCCCAGCAGAGACAATTTATACGCCATGTTGGTTCATGCGTCATCTTACAATTGAACAAACAGTTCCACGTTCCGTACAGTAAGCAAATTTAGAAATGATACGGTGAACGGTTAATACCTACAATAGGTGAGCCATTTATGTATAGAAGCTATATATTTATTTGTTAAAATAATGTTAAAAGTGAAGCAAGATATATTTTAATACATTTATATTACTATATAATATTTCAAATAATATTAACCATCCTTTAATCTTATAGAACCCGTCCAAGTGTACTAAATGTAAGACTCATCCAGTCTGGTTTGCTGCTTATGAGGAGGCGAGGGTTTGAATTATGGCTCTCTAATAGATCTTTCACTTTATCTCCACGTAAATATTGGTACTTTTACTCTTAATACTAGCTTCCTTATACCCATCCTATTAGCATAGTTTAGTATAAATTGCCCTTATTGAAAAGAAATTAGTATCACGTCTTACTACCCATTCGGATTATACGCCTATGTACACTAATGGGCTAGATATTAGTGAAGCTTAATTTAGAGGAAATGCACCCACATTCATATAGGGAGAGGTGGAAACCATTTATGAAACACCACCCTCACTCCACCTGATTGGGATTGAACCCCGATCTCCCCGTCTTCGGCAGTCTAATCTAACATGAAAGTAGCGCTTTAGACCATGCGGCCACCTAAGGGGGTAGAAAAAACATTTAAAAGAATGTTTGGAATTTATAAAATACTCATAAAACTATTTATTTATATGATCTTAAAAAAAGGAGAAGGGTAAATACCTCCTTGGTCCACGACTATAGTAAAATCTGAGTCCCTTGTACCTTGCTATTGAGAGGATCAACTTCCTAACTAGACGAGCACATAAAATCGTATTGTCAAACATAACTCCAAGTTTAACCAATGGTTAGACTCTATGGTCTGTTGAGTTACGAGGACTTTGACGATACATTATAATATTGACCTGGAATTTACCGTACTCATTTTCTCGGCGGTCGCCTGCCTTTACAATCCTTACGAACACGACCTCTCAACACTCTTAATCAGCATGTTCTAATTTGCAGTGAAGAGTGTTTGAAAACAAGTATGCTTTTACTTTATATGTACACCTTAAACTAGAGTATAATCTAAATGAATTAATTTATTCATTACATAGATAGTTTGTATAAATGCGTTCGTTTCACAGCAATAAAACTTTAAATAGTGAGGGAATTTATTTTAATCTTTAGCCAAATTGTGGATAGCCTGAATCTTCTTCCTTGTTGCCATAGAATTTTACTGTTTGAATAAACGCATTGATGAATATTATCTATATCAATAAATAACTGAAGAGTTTGTCTGTTATGAGCATTGCGTGATATAATATATCACACGCAGAGAGTTGACATTTTAAAATTATTTGACCCCGTGGAAAAGAATATGTTACTTCGAAGCTGAAATTTTAAATCACTGATTTTTTTTTAATTTATTAAAAAATTGTTCGGAAGAAATAAAATAAAGATACTTTTTTTGTTTGTTTGAAGCAAAGACAAGTTTTTCTCGTGGTAACCATTTATATATATTCTTAATAATATATTATAAAACAGGTAATTTTGTATGGATAAAAGTAATAAGAAATAATAATACGTAGCATCCTTCTTAATATAATGGACTAATAGAACTACCCGGGTTGTCTGAGGTAGTCAAGCAATCCAATGCAATGTTTTTCTTTTCTTAAAACATAGAGAAAAAACTTTTCATTTGATTTTTTTGACCAAGTTTTTAATTAATTAAAAAAATCCAATCCAAGTTATAAATTTCCGGCTTCGAGGGGTACTGAATGCACAGGGGCTACTAATGTTTATTTTTCAAACCTCTGTGTGTGGTAGATATCGTGCTACGCTCATGACAGGTAGACACACAGATTCTTCATGATATTAAAATATAATATAGAAGAAGATATATTTAAACGTTCTTCAATGAATAATCATTTTCCAACCGTTTAGAAGTGGACTGAGGTAATAATACCCCTACCCAAATGTTTCATCCTAATAGTGTTTATGACTATCAGCCTATAAGTATTCTTCCTTCCTAATCAAAATATATGGAGCTTTTGATCAATTGGAGTCCCATTACCAGAAATTCAGTTTGTCTAAAAATTCTACCACCGACGTGGGTATCACTGCAGTGGTTTATGATGCTATTACGATCAGCTTAACGTACACTTAAACTAGAGTGTGATCGGGATTCACATAACATAAAGAAAAAATCGAGCAAAACACAAAACATTAATTGGTAATTGGTCTACCTGTTGGTCCTCTCGTGTCGGCCATTTGACTGTCGATCACTTTATTCTCCTATACATGAGCTTGTATAACATTTGATCCTTTAGTGTCGACCAGTTGACTGTCGATCACTTTATCCTCCTATGCATGTGCTTGTCTAACATTTGGTCCTCTCGTGTCGGCCACTTGACTGTCGATCACTTTATCCTCCTATTCATGAGCTTGTCTAATATTTGGTCCTTTAGTGTCGACCAGTTGACAGTCGATCACTTTATTCTCCTATGCATGTGCTTGTATAAAATTTTGTTCTCTCGTGTCGACCAGTTGACTGTCGATCACTTTATCCTCCTATGCATGTGCTTGTCTAATATTTGGTCCTTTAGTGTCGACCAGTTGACAGTCAATCACTTTATTCTCCTATGCATGTGCTTGTCTAACATTTGGTCCTTTAGTGTCGACCAGTTGACAGTCAATCACTTTATCCTCCTATGCATGTGCTTGTCTAATATTTGGTCCTTTAGTGTCGACCAGTTGACAGTCAATCACTTTATCCTCCTATGCATGTGCTTGTCTAATATTTGGTCCTTTAGTGTCGACCAGTTGACTATCGATAACTTTATCCCACTATACATGAGCTTGTCTAACAGTTATTCCCATTCTTTTCTACAATCAGATTTTAATAGTAGCGACTACTCTTGATTGGTGACCAATAAAAGGCACAACTTTGCTCTCAAATTGCGCATGCTTCTTTTAGTGAATAGGGATTAGGGCAAATATTTGAAACTCGCGCCCGTGCAGATATTTGCTCCTGTTGGGGAGTTTAGGCCCAAACAACTATTGTTTCTATTGAATTGCAAGTCTATTATCTATATATACATATAATAAAAATGTAAATTTGTCTGTATGTTCGATTTATTCTGTTTGTTTCTTTACGGTAAACTTGAAAATTACTCATCGGATCTATATGTAAGAATGTATTTAAGGAAATCTTTAAGGATAAAAGGTCAACTATACACCACTACGTTATTTCATCAGCGAGAGAAAGAATGTTGAAAAAACAGTTAGTGTTTGTAACAGCTCAAATATATTAACTCTTAATGTATAAATCTTCTTTGTAGGTGTAATTATCAATGAGGGGTTAGAAAATATCGACCATTAATCATGAAAGTAGAACTCATTTTCTCTGTATTACTTGATCTCCAAATAAATTGCAACACGAAGAAAAATAATTATTGAATAATGCATTTCAATATTAAATAAAAAAAGAAACTATATGTTGTCTTTATTGTTTTATAATTACATTAGTAACCAAATCCAATTTATTTAGCAAATAAAATTTGCACATGGGTGGCTTTCAAAAACTTTGTTTAATTGGACCTTACATATATATATATATATAAGTTGATTAATTATTATACCTTTACAAGGCAGTAATTATTGATTAAAATGACATACAACAATCATCACATAGCCGACTGTTTAAATCCTAAGAAATAGATTTCAATACATTTATTCTAATTGTAATGGTTTTTGTTGTTGTTGTTGTCCTTACCCCTCTCACTTACGGTTAAATCGAAACACATTTAAGTTTTAGTGAACGTTGGACATTGTGAACCGTATATCTGGGTCCACAGTGGTTCACTATAAGCGAAGTTGACTGCAAATTGAGATTTTGACCCCTTAAACCCGGTAACCTAGAGTGCGTGTAATTCAAAACGCAAGATAAATAGAAAGGTGGTACTTTTCAAGTTTACTTATTGAAACCCTAAGTTGTGCACGTCAAGTGTATTTTAAAAATACACGAGTTAAAACAATAAAGGACTAATATTTATCCATAATTTAAGTTTTGGTCTCTGATTAATTTTATATAAAATAAAAGAAAAAAGTAACCTTATAAAATCTCTGCACATTCAAATTGTTGTGGCTTTTTCTTTCCTTATGGGTAGTAAAAACAATAAGAAAACCAACTTATGCATTTTTAGAATGTTAATCTGTCCATCCATTTGTTTGTTTCCAGTAAACTCTAAGAGTATTCATCGAATCAAGACGGGACTAAAACCCGGTAACCTAGAGTGCGTGTAATTCAAAACGCAAGATAAATATAAAGGTGGTACTTTTCAAGTTTACCTATTGAAACCCTAAGTGGTGCACGTCAAGTGTATTTTTAAAAAAATGCATGATTTAAAACGATAAAGGACAAATATTTATCCATAATTTAAAGTTTGGTCTCTGATTAATTTTATATAAAATAAAAGAAAAAAGTAACCTTATAAAATCTCCGTGTAGAGAGCGGGTGCATCTGCTAGTTTTTTCTGCACATTCAAATTTTTGTGGCTTTTTCTTTCCTTATGGGTAGTATAAACAATAAGAACACCAACCTAGGCATTTTTAGAATGTTAATCTGTCCATCCATTTGTTTGTTTCCAGTAAACTCTAAGAGTATTCATCGAATCAAGACGGGACTTCTTCTGTTGTACTCCTTATTTTTCAGAGAACCATGTTAATCTATATACTCTACGCTAGCTCATCATCGAGAGAAGTAGGGTAAACAAACCCGGGCGTAAGCAGTGGACATTCGTCGCGGCTGGTATTGCGGGTACATAAGATGGCAGGTTACATGGGCTGGGGTCTGGATGGGAGGGGATATGGGCGAGTCCGTGTTTCTTATTGAATCTTCGTACGTACATAAACCACTCCTCTCTAAGTTTTATTCTTTATTAGCATTTGAAGTTGTCGAATGTATTGACATATTGTTTAATGCGAGTGAAACCATAGGCAAATGATATAATAGAATAAAACATTAATATTAAAACTTAACTGATCTACAAGAAGTACAGACAAATAACTAACTAACGAGATGAATATTAATATTGTAGACCTTACTTACCTAATCTATGGCATTAGTAACGTGAAATTTCATTGCAGTGCATACCAAATTAAAACACTTATCTCTATATTAGGCTGGTTCCTTCCAGCCCACCTCGTTACACCTATCCCTATCTTGAGCTAGTTCTAGCCCACCTAATTACACCCTATCTCTTTCAGATCCATTCTAATGCTATACTACCATCTGCGTCTAGGACTTCTCAATGGCCTCTTACTATTGGATTTTCCAGTCAATACCTTGAACTAGGTTCTAGAATCTCACATTAGCACTTCATGTCCTGCCAACCATATTATACGAGATTAGATTATCCTAACAATGGCTTGTGATGAGTATAGTGTATATGACTCAGAATTATGTAGCCTCCTCCAATCCCCATAACCTTATCCCTTTTTGGACCAAATATTTTCCTAAACATCTTAAGCTTGTGTTCGCCATGTAAGGTAAGACACCACGTTTCACACCCATATACTAGACTCTAATACAATCTATGTATTTCTTGTAACAGCTTCCTTACTATTGGTCAATAAATCTTCGTCTGCGTGTCCTAATAGCTGCATTGTACCTCTTAATGTCAACCCTTCCCTACTATTTTGCATTACCCTAATAGCATGTTCTAAGGTTAGATGAAAAAGTAATGGGGAAATTGCATCACTGTGTTTCAACCCATTATGTACAGTTATTTCTAAACTATCTGATAAGTAACATCAAAACCGTATCTTGCCCCACATATCAGTCAAACATACCCCAATAAGCTTGACAAGTTTGCTGGGTGTCAAAAACTTGAGTAAAGTTTCATATCATTTAATTCTTTACTGGATATTAGGTATTTTTAAAGTCTGTGTCTAATTTATAAACCATCATGTTGGATTTCCACTTTATTTATAAAATTTACTGGATAGGGAAAATCTGATTCGTTGTTGATCTACGTCGTAGAGATACACGTTGATGAACCCCAATTAATTATTTTGCACTAGGTGGCAATCCTATAAAAATTATGTTGGATTAAAATCTACATCATGCTGATAAAACTGAGATACCTCTGTAGTCATTACACTGTTTTATCTCCCTTTTAAATTATTTATTATGATACCTTCCTTCCATTCTTGGGGTAATATCTCATGGCTATATATGGAACTTAGCAATTTATGAATTTATATTACTAACTTTTCACCACCTCCCTACGTTATGCTAAATAAAATAATTTGGAAAAATTATAAGATGAATAAAATATGATTATAAAATAATAGTATGTGAATATAAACATTAGGATACATTTTCTGAAAATTTAATAAGTATTATGTAGAATAGACCAGTGAAAAGTGAAAATATCAAAAAGTATATACAAATATTTACTTGAAAGTTAAGTATATATTGATATCAAGTAATGAGTCTTGAAATTAAATTTAACTGAAAGCTACATAAACACGTCCACATTAATTAGTTTTGTCTTAGTTTTAAAGGTAAGGGTGAAAATCCCAGCCAAATTAACTAAGGATTCATTTCACAACCTTTCTCTTCGCTAATGTTGGTTGAATTCCTCTTAACGACTCCCTTTACCTACACCTTTCTGGAATGTTTTTTATAACCCTTGTACTTAGGAATTAATAAACTTATTTATTAGCAGATCAATTAATGTATGTAATAATTGCGTATAGACCGAAAGGTTAATAATGCTTTGTACTATTTATATAATTAAATACAGGGTGTCCATAAAATCAACGCCAAAACAGCACATATAGTTTGTTTGAACCAAAATAATAAAAATCATTCAAGATTACATCCGGAAAACTATGCTAATACCATTAAATTGTTTTCAAACTTTCGGCGTACAGCGCCGGGAGAGCAAAGCTGTCAAGCATGCGTGTACAACAAGTTGCATAAGAGTTAGTCACGCGTTACAGCACATGTAATAATGGCCAGTTTTTTCTGCAATGTAGGACCATTAATGATAACCCTCAGAACATATTTACATTTATAGACGGACTGGTTGTTGATTAATACATATTAATATTGTGGTATGTCTGCTGCCTTGCTCCAAGATGTGGAGGTGTTCAGTGCCACGCGCCTGATTCCTATGCAACTTGCTGTGCATTCATGCTTGCATAGATTTGCTTTCCCGGTGCTGTACGCCGAAACTTCGAACACAATTTAATGGTATCAGCATTATTTGACGGATGTAAGTGTATAGGGATTTTTTATTACTTTTGGTTCAAACAAATTATATGTGCAGTTTGCATGTTAAGTTTCTGAACACCCTATATATCTAACATTAAAATATATATATATATGTGTGTGTGTGTATATGTTAAAAGTATAGAGCTTATGATCCAAATGGGTAGTGAACCAATATTCCCTACTGGGTTCTTATAATACATATATAGAAACACAGAGTCATTTTAACACATATATTTATTATGGTAGATAAAAGATAAATTGTCATAAATACAGGTTTCACAAGATTGAGCAAATAACAAAGAGCAAATAACGAATGTAACATTTACACAGTCTCACTTGGTAGATTTTGTTATTAATAGGTATCCATAAAACATTATGAATACACAGCTGATAACTCCAGCTGATTGGAGGCTAGGAAACAGGTGTCACTAAAGTACTACTGCTGGTCTTATTCCCCTATGGTACTGCCAGCATAATATAGAACATTGATAACTATAAATTTCTATGCTAAATCAAAACCTAATCATAGGCTAATATAAAAATAGAATAATTAGCGCGGACCCCACAATGAATCTAAGGCAATTTCCTTGGGTAGCGCCATTAAGCCAATACTCAGCTAATTCACAGTTTTCAACTACATTTACATAAAGTTCTAAAGTTTTTTTTAAAGTAAACAGACATCCTGGTAGTAGCCCCCAATATAAAAAACTAATGTTCATGACGTTTAGGACGTCATGACTAAATTCGGAACGAAGGAGTAACGAACTCGTGACTCAGACTAAGTCTCAACACTAACATTCTTAGCCAGAGGCTTTAATGTAAGAACAGTGCCATGTGACACATAAATAATCTTAGCAAACATCTATGCTCAAGTTAGACATACCAAATTTAGTAAACCAAAACAAAACTATTCTTCTAGAAACCAAACGAGGCTTCTCATGAAATAAAAGACATATAATTTTCCTTTGAAGAAGGATGCATAAGTTACATTACTTTACAAAAGTCCTAGTAGCAAGGACTTGGCCACGGCGACAGGATACCAGTACAGCTGAACGCGTCGTCCATGTCCACGGTGAATTGAGTAGGGCGACCCCTTATCCCGTTGTCACGGCTGAAGGTAGCGAATCTGACGCCGCAGTCACCATGGTCCTTCGTGACGACGAATACTCCGTGTAGTCTTGACTCACGGTGGAACCTTTCTATGAATCTGACGCCGCAGTCTCCATGGTCTATAGTGTCGGCGCCGGGCGGCGAATACTCCTTTTAGTCTCGAATCGTCGTGGAATTATTCTACGAAATGCTATCTCTGGACGGCCCATATATATACCAAACCTGGCTAGGACAGGAAGAAGAAGAAATGGGGAATAAAAATGTAAGAACAGACAGAAATAAAGGAGAATAAACGTGGGGAGAAAAGGAAAAACAAAAGAACACAATCCAAGGTTCTTTAAATGACCACCAGTATCTCTGTGTGCGCAACAGGTGTAGGCGTCGAATCTTGACCTCCGGTCTCTTCTCCAGCTGACTTCAACAAGTGCGCACGTGTAGGGTCGGCCATAGCTGAAAACCTCGTGTTTTTTAAAAGAATGATATCTGCAGACATCTGGCTGGGGTGAGCTTGTTCATAAATATATTATATCATAATATATCTGTATTAATTTCACTTATTTAACATCTACTATTGTTTTTTATGAGAAATAAGGATATAGACATATTTTTTAACATTTTTTTGTGTGTGTACACCACGTAGCTGTAGAACGCCCGTTTATGAATTATTATCCACCAGGAAAAGCGATGTGTTAAAGTCTTTAGTTCATAAACACAATAATATTAGCCTTCTTCTTTGATATTTAACATTGTAATTATCAAAAGACAGTATTTTTGATCAACCACATGTTAGGAGGCTAGACGATAAGTAACTTTCGTTGATCAGAAGATATAACTTTAGAAACAGATTAAATTAAATATGCTGATTTAATTTCTGTCTCGCATAAAATCCCAAAAATATTAAATATTTTTCTTGTAGCTGTTCAACCATTTGGGCCGTGGGGCTAAGAAATAAAAAAAATAATATACAACATGGCGTGCGTGGAGGCTTGAATTTTTTTAAATTCTAGCTTGAAATAAATTTTAGTTAAATAGAAACAATTTTTTAAATTATTGTTTGTTTGTAGTTATATATCTTTAGTATCATTGTGGCTATTGATGACTTGTAATAGTACTAAGAAAAACAATATACCACATGCTATTAATATATTACACTATAAAAATGAACTAACTCAATTTTACAATAGTAAATTCTGGGATCTGCCAGTTTTTTGAACCGTTATAACAAAGGACATACATATTATCACCTTGGCTAGAACAATAAATTAATTAATCATAAAAATTCAAAATTCGTGTGTGTTTGACTGAAACTTAATCCTAAAATTTGATATCTTTAAATAAGTTGATTATAAGTGTGTAGCATCAACATCAAGTGTGTCATTCTAAAAAGTCTAATCAAGCTAGTAGCTACCTTATTTTATTATATTATTGAAATTTGATTAATAAGGTAATTATGACCTAGTTCTATTCTAAAGGTAACATACAAGCAGTTAACATATACATATTGATAGCCAACTGGAAAAAATTATGTATCGTTAGTAGAATGTCGACGACATGGTCAGTAGGTACAGTAAATACATATTTTAATATATTAAATATTTCATTCATAAATGAACAATACTTCCTGGAAAAATTATGTGTATTTCACATGGTTTAAATTTTCTGCTGCAAAATGTGATACAATATTTCATTGTATTTTAAACAATAATTTGTATGCACCAGAGACACGATTAGTGAAACCAACCTCCATATTGGTCACCTCAGTAACTTGCTGATGACTACGTTGAGCGTCGCGTTTTTGGTCAAATTTAAATGATATATATACACACACACTTGTTACTCCTGTTTATATATATATATATCTGGCCATAACCAAACTCTACTATTTGAATTAAAAATTTATGTATTACTAGGCCTATAATATAATCATACATCCTAATAATTATTTTTACCCGCTTTTGTGTTTGGATGAATTAATGTGTCTTTCTTTCTCTAGCCAGTGCACGAGTCACATTTGGTTGTACTGAGATATTTTAATTTTTTTACTAAATTGACTCTTACTTACCTTAAAAGCCAATGTCGATACACTTCCACTAAATTCCATTTTATTCATCTCTTAAACATTAGCGTTATCAGAACATATGCGTACAGCCTGACTCAATACGAGAAACCGTGACAAAAATAAAACTTTACTCTAAATTCAATCTTATAAAACTTGTTCATAGCAATACACAAACTGTGAATATTTTTTTGCCTTTGGAACATAGATTCTATGATCACCCCTTCAGCATGTATATATATATTCCCCCCCCCCCCNCCCATTTCAGGAAAAATATATATATTTCCATTTCAGGATCTCTAGATTACACATTAAAAATGATATAAAACCGTGGAGATTCGTTAGGATTAAAAGGTAGATTCACAATGGAAGAAGGTACTAAATTATTTTAAATAAATCATAATCAATAGCATTTTTTTAAAGAGAGACAAATTAATGGACTCACGCCATGTATTTGAAATAATTTTCAAGCGCTAGAATAAGTGAATTGTGATGCAAATGGTTGGTTGTTACCATAGTGGGTTTCCGGCAGGAAGTCGTTAGTCTGTTATGAGAAGAAGATCAACATTATGGCATGTCAATATTAACACGCTGTAACTAACGAACAGGAACTCCGCCTTTTATAACCAGCTACAGTGTCCAAACACAGGCCCTCCTTTGTCCAAGATTTGCAAGGAATGACCTTATAAAGTCACTGAGGCAAGAATGTTTCATGTACAATTTGAAATTAAAATTATTTATTATCAAAATTAAACTAAGAAACAAACTAAAAACAAACAACAAATATTCAAACTGTTCTAAACAAACTTATTTTGTTGTGATGACATAGTTAAAGTAAAATGATATTCTGAACTTTGAAATAGATACCACTATTTCCTCTACGAAGTCAAGAAAGTGTTAATTATTTCTAAGAAAAAAAGAAGAAACTGTTTAAAAAAATCTCTTGTAGTGGTTAAGGCTATAAGTGTGATTTTCAAAAATAACTCGTTGCATGAAAAATTGTTGGATCTAATTTTTAAACAAATGCTTAAAAAAGACGTGTTAAACTTTTCATTTGATTCACCCATCTGTAAACGGTTAGGAAAAAAAACTCATTTAGCTTAAGTTGTTTGATTAAATCAGAAGCCATAAGCCAATGAACGCTGATAGATGGACAAAACCAATATGAGATAATATATATATTTTATTTTGAATTTAATAAATATTTCTACAACAGCTTCAGTAAAGGACTCTTTTATGAACTCACTATCGATTAAAGTTTTATTTTTTACATTAGTCAGCTCGTGAAAAACTAGCGTAAGCTACTACAATATGAAACAAATACTATCTAGAAAAAAAGGGGCAAATCTCAAGGCTAACATTTAAAAGCAAAGCTAATCTTCAAGAAACAGCTTGTATCTGGCTGGTTGTCTCTGGTTGTACAGATTGAGTTAATATAGTGTGCCAGGGCTTGTGGTATACAAATATTTTTGTAAGAGATCGTACCCACATTATAACTCCCTTGCTACCGTAAATTTATAATATTATTTTGAAGTGAGACTTTTCCCAACGACTAGATAATAATATATTGCCATACCCGTATTAAACAACTTGATAATATCTTATGTGTATTAAATAAAATTATTTTTAACAAACGATGTTCTATAAAAATAGATATATTTTTACAAACCAGGTAGAATTAATGTGTCATGCTGCCTCTCAAGTCAACATTAAAGGTCAGCCTGATTTGTCTTATGTTGATTCAAGTGAAGTCCTTATTTAAGTCAACACAATATTTTTTAATAAAAACTTCGTTATATTAACCTTTCTATCTATTATTCAAGGATGTGTGTGTGTGGCAAAATTAATAACACAATAATCGCATATATCCTTATGAAACTAAAATTAGTGTACTAAAAATTAATCAAATGTAAGATTTACACAAAACATTTATCCAAAATGGAATTTCCTTGAATCTCTTGCTAGGTAGGCCTATATTTGAAGAAATAAAAAGTGCACAGATGTCCCACATTGTGTATTATTAGCACGAGGATTGGTCTATTATTTATTAAATGTTATGTTTTGACTAACATCATGCAAAGGCGTAGAGAGTTGCCAAACAAATATTAGTGCAATATTAACTAAACATTTTTAATACCCAAACAATTTCGATGCAGGAAAAAATAAATCAATTAATACCCTCTATCCTTAACTTTTAAATAGTTCCATATTTGCCACACTACGTACGCTTAGTACCCACTCATTTTACTTGTCAAATAATTCATCATTTACAACTTCACACATTACAGAATTCATATAAATCAACACGAAATGAAGGTATTCACAATTTGCCCCCTGATTATTTAAGTAATAGCCAAAGTAGTACTTCCTGGTGGGCCTAGAAATCGTACAGTTTGTACCAGTGTTTTATTGGCAAGCATGTATAGCCAGCCTGTCACCATGTCCACCCACTCCAACAGGTCCAACTGACAAGTAGGACAAGAGGACTTGTGTGTTGTATCCTGTGCCTTATACCGGGGATATATCACTACATCAACTGGATGTTTAAATTAAAAATTAAAAGTGTTTTATTTAAAAAAAACATGGATAGGCTAATTAATAATTTTTTGCACATGCTAGATTAAAATTAATAAGTATTTTACCACTATATTCTAACATTTTATTTTTACACCAATAAGATTAATGTTTAATTTTTTTTGTGAGCTTCATTTATGAAGCGTGATCATTTTGAGTAACTAGCTACCATAGCCGTAAAGCAATTCCTTTTCCTAGATTCTCAAAACAAAAGATAAGGTTAAGAGAAGGCGGAAACCTTAGCTTCAAAATGACAATATGTTATTATTATTATTTTTATTATTAAATTTTTTATTAATAGGATTTATCATGATTATGACAGAATTTAAAACCTCTTAGAGCTCCAAACTCTCTTCTCGCGTAGAATTTATTTTGATGCTTTTTTTTCTTTTTAACATTTTCAGTAGCAACATTTCTTGAAAAATTCCAGTGATCATGTAAGTGTTTATACCCCTTCTTGGGCTTCTCATAATCTACAACTATTTTTTCTCAATACTTCTTATAAAGTGAGCCCTATAGGCCGTTGTATCCATAGCGCCAATTATAGATTTGTCGAATTCAACTTCTATCATAAAAGAAAAGCTAAACTCTGACAGTTATTTAATTATCTCCCATATCAATAATTTATCCTGTAGAGGTTATGCCTATAGTATTTAAATTATCAATATTCTGATTTATTTTTTGCATATTGTTACTGCTTTTAAAATCTGTATGTTTTACTACTCTTTAGTTATTTAATATTATTGATATTTTTTTCTTATCACTATTGTTTACTATTTTTTCGTAACTATTCATTATTATATCTAATTATTTAGCTATAATTGTTTATCTTATTCTGCGTGTAATTATAAATATTCGTATGGTACTTGTGTACTTTCAGTGCTGGCTTGTTATAGGTCTTACGACTGTTGGCCAGCACTATAATAAAGGAAATTGAATTTATTGTTAATATAATTATTATTACTACTACTAAATATCCACTAGTTTTAAAATGATTTCTATATTCATATCTATATTATTTTCTTGTTTAAACAAATATCAAGTAAGGATCCACTCAAACAAAAATAGGGATAAGCCACTGTACATGTTGTTGAGAAATGATACAATTATGCAGGAATCTATTTTTCGATCTTAATTTTATCCGGAAAATGATTTGTTTTTTAGATTTCCAGGATTCACACCTTTCTCATGGTCACTCATATTTTAAAGCAAAACCAAAAGTCCAGGTTTAATTCCAGTTTTCAGGTATAATTTTAAAACTTGTTTTAACCCGACGACAGCCGTGCCTCTTCATTTAACACGAGCAGGTACGTGGAACACTTTGTGCACCATTATTTTGGTGGGAATAATGCCAGCTATGTTTTCTTTTCCTAATGATTTTACTTTTTATAAAAGAATTACAGTTTTTTTTAAATCATCAATATTAATTTAAGCTACAATTTTTGTTTTTAAGAATCTTTTTAATTTTTTTAATGTTTAATTTTTGAGATTCTTTACACCCAAAAAATACAAAATAACAAATAGAGCCATCATTTAACTCCTGGTGTGTCTTTTTCATCCCTTTCTCTTGAGTATTGCACTGCCTCTCACCTACGCACTATGAATACATTAGTACGTCATAAAATTTCATCAATCATGTTTCGTAGCCATGAAGAGTAAAAATGCCCCAACTTACTTTTTATTTCCCCGTATCTTTGAGCTGGCGTAGGAAATCTCATTTTCAAAATGTTTTCCTGTTTGGTTTTATAAACGGTTAAAAAACAGTTATTCTCCTTTTTGTAAAATTATCTCTTCCTATAAAAACATGCTGGGTTCACTGAAATATACATCTTCGCTTTCGTGATCAAACTCCTCGCTGTAACTTTCATTAGGGTTGTTTTGCTTTGTGTCATCGCTATCATCATCAACATCATCGTGGAAATTCAAAGTCAAGTAAAGGATAAAATCATCATCAAGAAGCTTCGACCGGAAAATAATTAATGAAACAGACAACAAAATATTCACTTAAGAAATAGTTTGAAACAAAACGAATCAAAATGAACACTATTCTAGATGAATACACATTGTTATAACCAGAATAACGAACGAAAAAATAAGAAAAGGAAAACGCATTTTTGTTTACATGACCTGGGGCACGGCCGACTGAGTGTGCCAGCATTATTTGCGAGAAGAGGATCACTTCTGGAAGATGGCAATGAAGAGCAAAAATAGATATAGCTTCACCACACAAGAGAAGATAATCGACTGAAAGAATAGGCTGAAGGGGAAAAAAATGGTGCCACTTTATCACTCTCGCTACTAAATGATCCACGCTATGGCCCACTTCGTGCACCAGCGCGCCCGCCGGAGGGTCAAATAAATACCAAGTGAATGGGCTCAGTCCGAAATAAGGGTTTTTTAATGTACACTATAATAATAATATGGAGTTTCTGTTTGTCGATCAAGGAGTTAAAACAAGAATAAAACATAAAATTAGAGTAATTAATAAAATATCATATTATTAATTTGTGATAAGAGAGTTTGGTTCAGTTAAATAGGGCGTACAGCATTGGAAGAAATGCCTAATTTGTTCATTAAATGAGTTCATTTGCAAAAAACATTTTACTTGAAGTGCCGAATTTTTTTTATATTGGAAAGTTTGATCCCAGGGGATATTATAATCAAATAAATGGATTTCCAAACGTTTGAAAAGACACATTGCCTCTCATTTTGAATTAAGGTCTGTGGTAACACTGTTTCGTTGGTAAACTTTACTCATATGTTTTTATCAAAAGTTTCTTATGATGACTTTTTCATATGTTAAATAATTATTTCCCTTTTAGATTTAACATTCATGTTGTTCACACTGACTTTTCCTTTTGTGGCTACAGGATAGTTATCACTTATTAACAACATATTGATCAAGATTAAAAGTAATTTGTTCAGAACTAGGGGTGTGCGAAGTCCCCTTTTTAAATTCGAAGCATACTTGAATCTAATATTATCGAAGCCGAATCGAAGTTGGAATATTTTCTTTGAGTTATTATATTCTTGGAAAAATGTTATATTTTAGTTATTTATTTTACTAAGTACTAAAATTACCTGTAAAATGTTTTATTGCAGAATTGTTTGTAATATTTCATGTTACTCTGAAAAATAAAGTTTTTATTACAACATGGAATTCAATTTCTTCAGACTTTTGCCATATAAATATTAATTTTTAATGCATAAAATGGCTCAGGACGGCTATAATTGAACATAAATGGAGCATTTTAGCCGTCAATATGTTTACTGACGAAGCTTCTAAGCCAGAATTTGTTTTGAAGCGAAGTCGAAGCTGATATTTGTTTCGAAGCCAAGTCAAAGTGTCGAGGCTTTATGTTTATTCATACGGGAGCTAGGGTAAATCAGCTGATCGTATCACGGGAGTCTATATCATCATTTAGTAGGAATACGTCTCATCACTCAGGGAACCTATGGATTAGGCATCTATCACTCTGTCCCCATGTATATTATGCAGTGTTGACTCTAGTGTGGAACGCTTCGATATCACACAGCGAAGAGACAGCGTAAAGGTATTAGCACTGGTTGTGCTGTAGGATCCGTAGCTTACGAATTAACTATTAGTATATTTTTAAATATCTTTTCACAGGTATACACAGTAACAGTCAGATTTAGATAGTAAGTATCTTTTACTTTCTCTCGGAACTTCAGAGAGAAAGTTTGTGATCGTCAAAAAAAAAAATCTAATTTTAGATTTTGATAAATGTCGACGCTACATGACCCCCTCTAACAGAAAAAGTAGTTTTCGCAATGTCATCTGTCTGTACCTCGAGCTAGAGCCGAAACCATTTTACCGTTTGGGACAAAACTTGGTATCTGGGGTTTTCATAAGGTCCCCCAAGGAGTATTTGGAATTAGATGTCTAACCCTAAATTTAAGGAGGGTCTTCTTAAGGGCTAAAATAAATAAAAATAAATTTTATCGAACTTCTCATTAAAGATTTTGATTAAATTTTATATCTAGACACTGTTTATCACTATAAACAAGATGGAAATTCTCATATTCTCATGAAAATGACTTTGAGGGCACTTTAAGGGGGGGGGGGGAATATTCTAATTTCAAAATTCTCCGCAACTATGTGAGATACAAAATAACCTATATTGTAAATCTGTATTAATATTAATGATAAACATCTTTTATTTGAAATATATTTTTATAAAACCAATAGTTTCTGAGCTATAAGAAAATATATAAATACTTGTTTAATATATATAATTTCCAACGCTAAATTCTATTTTATATGATTTTATAATGATAATCAAGGAATTCAGTCATTTAGGGCTCAAATAAATATTCTTATGTAGACTTAATTGAGATATCCTTTTTGTTTCTAATATTTATAAAAGTAATATTTCTTGAAAATTTTCCCTTGAGCATGTACAGTACGTGTCTTTTTAAGCCAATCGAAAGCCAATATGTGTTTATATTATTAATTCTACAAGCTCTGCCCTCTTGGCCTTTTATGATTTGTAGGTTATGGGAGAAAAAGGAAGGAGAGTTCACTTTTAGCTCAAGCTAAGCTATACTTCATTCACGGTAGGAGTTTACCTCTGAAAGGTCTTTTTTCTTACAAATATCCTACTATATAATAGATTTCTGGTAAGGGAAAAAAGTCCTTTCATAGGTAAACTCCTACCGTGAACGAACTTTAGTGCTGCCATCTGTTAGACAATCACTAGACCTTTCTAATGCTCTTTAGATTAGGACTAAACGAAGTCTCTGTCATATTTAAACTAATTAAAAATTAAGTATTTGTTGGGATCATTACATGGTTTGAGGTATACAAATTATTGTCAACCCGCTTTAGTGGCCGCGTGGTCTAACGCGCTTATCTCGTGTTAAACTAACTATACTGCCGAATACGGGGATATTGGGTTTAAATCCGCGGTAGCTGCACTGAGGGTGATATCTCTACATGATTTTCCACTCTCCATTCACGCAAATGCCGGAGCATTCCCTATAAATTAAATCGTCCTTATCCTGAACCCGTTGTAATATAATTATTTCATAGGAGTACAACCCGAATGGGTAGTAGGCTAAAAAAACAGAGTGGTCTCTGAAAATGTATTATGTGCGACTTTACCCCCTTGTATCCTTCTAGGGCTGTATTTTTTAAATCATAAATGGAAGTTAAACTTTTAGATCTATTTAGAAATCCATCTATAATTTAAAACTCTAATTTAACATATGGATTCAATTTTAAACAGTATTTTTTTTCTTTATAGTTTAGTTAAACATATTTACTAAAAATCTTCTACACAGAATCTATGTATAACAAATTTTATCTAATGGTAAGTTATTTATCTTTTAAATTTTATATCTTCTCAGTGATCACCTATTATAGACATACGAATTAAGACATCATTGGAAATTTTTAGGCAAAATAAGTAAAAAAGAGGTCTCGATAAATATAAACGAATAAGTTTTTGAGGATTTTACTTTGTTTTTGTTTTCAGGGTTTCACGGCAGCTTATAACTAAATAGAACAAAAAGCTTTGTTTCACCTTTCAATGTTTTTTTTTTAAACTATCCCTTCTTTTTCTTGAACTCAACCCACGTTATTTTTACATTTTCATGTTTTGTTTACCTATCATTGCCATTATATTATTAGAAATATCTTCTTGATTAATGGAAAAGGTTAACGTGTATGAATAGGAGCTATTATAATAATATCTTGAGCAAGCGTGATTGTTATATTAATACGGGAAACAGACGAGTATTTTGGGTGAACTAGTTATTGCATGTTACAATAAACTTTATGTAATATAACGAGATGTTAAAAAAAGAAATATGTTTTTCTATGGTTGAATTACTAAACAGTTTGCTATTCATGAGAGAAAATAAAACAATTCTATTTTCACGAGGGAAAATAAAACTTTTTTAAGTTCATCCTGTTTTATTTTTCTAAGATAGGTGATTGTTCGTGCGCAAAAGAATCATTTCTCTCCAGGACTTGACATCAGAATTGCAAATGTGTTTCAACCACCATTCTCGAGAGGTGAATGGTTATCCAGAAAATGAGATTCTACCTACAGTCCCAAGGATCTTGTAAGACGCCATATTCAATTCCCTTCTCTCAATTTTTTTTAAATGGTAAAATCTTTACTTTTTGTTTGAGGGGAAGGGGGCTAGAGGGGTGCATTTGTACATCTCTAATAGGAAAAACAGGAAACCACTTCATTAGGGTTAGCTACAAGCTCCTTGGCTTGAGAGAAATCAGGGAGATTACTGTAAAGGCTCTAGTAGGGATTGATTAAAGTTAGGACTGGGAGCCCTTAGACATTTACTTTTTAACATGCTTTAGAAATGTTAAAAAGTTTTATAAAGCCTTAATTTATATTTTAAGTATTTTATCATGTTTAAAGCTAGCCTACAAATGATTGATTACGTAATTACTTCATTAATTGAGTCATGGTTTTATTAAACCAACAAATAATTAAAATAATTTAATATAATATCTGAAGGACAAATAATTCTAAATATACTAATTTTTCTAGACAGAACTATTCTTCAATCTTAGCATTAACGTACCATACATTGTATTTGTTTTTACTCCACCTCCCACTACCCTTCTGGCTCATACGCATTTTAATTACTCCAATGGGGTAAGAATAGATAAGGTTGGATTTTGATTGAATGGAAACGCATCAGTACACTTATCTGGTATTTAAATCCCAACAATCACAAACAAACCATACTAGATGATCCCGACATTCAACTTGCCCACTGATTAGGTAGCTAGAATAATATTATTAATCTTGTAGTGCTACATCTATTCATGTTGTTACAATACAAGATTATCTCATTTCTTATACCTGCCGGCAGACAGTTTTATACCTTCCACCAGCCTCCACGTGACGTCACCCGATGACCCTACGGCTGCTTAGCGACAAGGGATCGTATCTTTTTGATTGGAGGAGCAGCAGAGAAAATTTAAACATATTTATTTTGGCCAACATTGATAACATTTTAACATATTATTCTTTCTATTTTATATGTATAGATAATAGATATTAAAATTTAAATCTGCAGATAGCTTGACTTGATGTTTGAAGATGTTATTAAAATGGTTTTAGTAATTCCAGCAACTAACTTCTACTGTTCTTCCTTCTAAAATCATACTTATACATTACTGTATTTGGAGCTTTCTTTATTGTTTCATATAATCATGATTGTGATCAGGAAATTTATTTTTTAACAAACATTATTTAATGAAACATTATTATAACTTATTATGTCAATAATTTTAAAGAGCATTTGATAAAAATAGTTTTCGTAGTTTGGGTTTACATTGTTTAAACGTTTCAAAAGAATGGCATTTTAAACAACCCTGTTACCTGTGTTATTAGTTTTTAAATTCACCAAGTCTTAGTAACCAAGTCTATACGCGTGTAACTAGTTAAGTATATTGTACTAACACTTATTTGTTTAATAGAAACGATTTTGAAGGACTAAGATGTCAATAAAAATGTTCTTTCGTTGTCTATAATCATAGCTATCAAACACAAAATATATTAAAATGGTAGACTAATTAGTTGACCATTAAAAATCCTGATATTCAGAGTTTAAAAGTTTAACAACTCACAATTACCAGAAACAATCAATGAATCAGCTACTATATTCAGTTTCTTGAGGATAGTACTGAAATAAACTGAAAATAAAAATTTACAGTCGTTTCAACTCGCCACTGATTCCAAAGGAGCAAGTGATATTTTCTCATATGTTTGGATTAAATTATATGCTCTTTAAATTACATAAAATATTCTATTTCATGCTAACTAATTATTTTTATGATGTAAAATAAACTAATTTAAATTACTTATGATTACTCGGTTAGCATTTTTTTAACTACATTACATTCAACCACTTTTTATATTACTCGAATATCATAGTATGTATTATCACTTACAGTTTTCTAATTTTTAAAGTTAATTTCATATAAACCTTAGAATAAAAGAAATTAATCTTTTTCTAAATATAGCCATTTAATAAACCTTAGAATAAAAGAAATTAATCTTTTTCTAAATATAGCCATTTAATTTCCCAAAATATTATTTTCTTGTCAATACATATTTTTAATTTTAATTAACTTATTTTAAATTTCCAATATTTTACTAAATTTTATATTGCTTACCGACATAAAATACCATAGGTATGTTATCATCCATAATTTTTTCTACACACACTTTTATTCGTGTAGGTGTACCATAGAATATAACAAATAATGTTTTTCTAATTAATATTATTTTATTTTACACCAAATATATATTTTCTCTGGTCGATAGTTGTTTTATAATACAATCTAACCAATTTAAATTCCAAGTGGTTACTAGAATTTATTTGTTCTCAAGTATTTTCTTTTAAATATTGATTGACTATATAATCATCTTAATGTGTGTTATAAACAATACTTTTTACTATTTCTAAGCCTTTTAACCTAGTCATTCATGTTTTTTTTAAATTATTTACAAAAAATATTTCTTCTTTCCTCACTGATTATCTTATTTCACATAATCAATTTTTAAGCAATTGTTAATCATTTCTGAACGACTCTTTGACACACTACTTTTTTCATACTACTTAACATTGTGTAATAACCTAATTTGTGTTTTAACTGTTAATTTTTTATGGTAATTTTTATTAATTAATTAAGTTGTTCTAAATGACTTAATAAAATACTTCTATAAAATGTGCAGTTGCCAAAGGTGGCCCAATTTCTCCAAGTGGCTCACTACTTGAATTTAGCTGTTAATGATAAGTAAGCTCTAATAGTTCAACATATACTTATAACTCCGTTACCTAGTGCTGTGAACGTAAGTACAAGATTAGCTAAGATAAATCCCTTTCGGTTGGTTGATGCAGGTGTTTTAAGAGTGGCGTTGCTAAAGTAAACTTAATAAATTCATATTAGAAGATTTTGAAGAATAATTATATAGAGTTAATCACATGTAAAATATTATTATTATTATTATATACATCAATAACACACTCCAAAGGTCTATCCTCTAACGCGCTACTCTCGCAGTAGACTAGACTGACGATGAAGGGGAGATCGAGGTTCGTATCTCGGTCAGGTGTACTAAGGGTGGTTTTTACAAAATAGTTTTCCACACAAATATGGTTATACTTCATCTAAATATAACCTTAATAATCCTTAAAACCATTAGTGTAATTAGTACATAAGCATAATAGCCGAATGGGAATTGAGAAGTGGTGCTTGAAAAAAAAACCCATCAAAAAAGCTTATTTAAACCACTTTCATGTGGTATATTAAATTCTGGGTGTTTGATTTTGTAATGCCAAATAATAGTATAAATAAGCGGAAAAACGTATAATTCTTAAGGTGATCCAGACCTGGCCATCTTTGGAGCTTGTTGAATATTTCCTCTTGCTGCATTATTAAAGCACAACAATTTAACAATATAAAAGGATCTAGCTTGATCTATTGCAATTTTTATAGTTCTCTTTTATTTGATCTATATTGAGCTTTTTAACTAAATTAATTTTTTTAATAATTGCATCATTATCTTTAGATGGCAGGTATAACTTTATTTATTTTATGTATATTTTTACTCACGAGTAACCAAATATCTTCACTTGTTTTCGAGTGGTAAAATTTGTTGGAGTCCCTATGTACCGTACTTGATCATTGGTGGTAGAGGAGGTCCAGGTTCGAGACCGGATGAATGCTTCTAGGTTGATTCGACATGTGGGATTATTACAGTGGGTTTCCCAACATATCTCCATTATTTTATGGATGCACCTCCCCTTAACTTTTATTCCATACCTATTCCATCATTAGGTTGTTTCTTAATTTAATTCCATTAGTTTTTCATGAAGCCTTACTACCCATTAGGACCATCTGAATGTATATTAACTACAGTTTTGTGGTAAGGATGAATACGATATAATTAAAGGAAATGAACTTGAGCTTACGTGGAGGGATAGTGGGATTTGAGCCCCGAACTCGCTGGCAAACCAAACTGAAATAATTTGACATTTAGACTGTGTTTCCAACAGCATAGCCATTTAATTGATAGCTCTGATGTTGAACATATTTTTAAAAGTAATATTAAAAAGGCTTTCTCTATCTGGGTCTCACAATGACTAGAAAACTCGGACATAGGTCTCAGCGGCAGTAGTTGGATGCAGCGTCAATCATCACTAGAGGTAGTTATGTAAGGGAGGCTACCTTTAAT
The DNA here is from genome assembly GCA_902141385.1 of Timema californicum. Classification (NCBI taxonomy): domain Eukaryota; kingdom Metazoa; phylum Arthropoda; class Insecta; order Phasmatodea; family Timematidae; genus Timema; species Timema californicum. The sequence goes on from CABFOW010000984.1 coordinate 37,321, forward strand.
TTCAACACTTTACAAAGGACTTTACGTTAACAGATAAATAGAGACTCCAATTTTATCTCTAGAGCAATAAGATGAGCTGTGTGCTAGAATTGTTTAGTTACAGAACATCAGATGCCTATCACTGCAAAGGTAGTCAGGAGTGATTACTGTTATTTGGAAATAAACCGTATAACAAACCCAATCTATATTAAAAAAGAGAAGTGAAAAAGGGCCTTGAATAATTGATAAAAAAAATCATCCTACACTATCAATAAGGAAATCCTAGAATCGGATCTTGGCCAGAGGTGCTAAGGTGAATATATTCAATGTAGATATCTCTTAAATAAGCCACTCAATTTATGTTAGATATGACTCTTAACATTGATGAACAGGGTTACCACATTTCCTTACACAACAAAAACAATTAATTCTAGATCTAGGAGGTTTCAAAGTGTGTATCTCGTTGGACCAGAATACGGTGAGGACTGTACAATTGTTGCTTGCAATAACGCGCTAGGCCATATGATACCGAAAATTATTTTGCTCAAAGTCAAAAGGTGCAAACCTAAATGGCGAAAAGATTTGCCACGTGGAACAGCAGTTAAAATGATGGTGAGTGGTGACGATGGCAACATTCGTTAAATAGCTACAACACTTTTCAAAGCACAATCCACCTGAAGCAGCTACCTCCTATCTTTTACAAATAAAATACATAAGAATGATGTAAATGATGAAATTATTAATCCTGAACACAACAAAACGTCCCATACACAACTCATTTGCGAGATTGCTGTTTAAATTCCAATGTAATCTCCATTGGTAAAAATATATTTTATACTAAATCATCTGCTGATGAGATTGTCAACTACGACAAAAAAAACAAAAGCTTTCACAGTTTAAAAGTATACCAAAAATAAATAATAAAAATAAAATGCATATAATAAAAAGATCCATAGATTATAGAGCTCCACAAGTTGTCATTTCGATTTTGAAAAAAAAAAAATTGAGAGAAAAGTGCCTATAAATAAAATCACAGAGGCAAAAATAGAAGTAAGATACTCATGAGATAAAACAGACTAAGAAGACAGAAAAAGCAGCCTGATGAGTATTGTGAATAACAAGCTAACACTAGTGGTCTTTAAGATAAAAATCAACAACAGGAAACATATTAAGTTCATTTGTGTGGATTGGGTCAAATTTCTGATACTACGCTGTGTATACACTGTAAAAAAATATGTACTGTACATGAAGAATGTGAGTACATTCCTACTTACAAAAAATGTCCCGAATTTTCCGCTCAGACTGTTGTGGATTTGACTAAATTGATACCGATTTCTTAAAACTCTAAATTCACAGACAATATAAAAGTTAAATTGTTAATTTGCATTTAGTAGCTAAGACTATTATTTGACTTAAATTATAATTATTGTTCCTACGACTTCTTTTTCAACAATAATATATATTTACTAACGCATTTCTAGCTATTGTTTAGTATTTATATGGAAGGGCCACCTTTGGACTCATGGATTTCTAGGGTGGCTCAAAACCTGCTAAATTTTAAGTTTTGCTTTTTCATTTTAACTGTGTCAGTAAAAAAAATTAAATTTTTATAATTATAGTGTTTTAATTTTTGTCGATATTGATGTTTATATTCTTACAAATTAATGTTATACTTCATTGTCATACATGTTTTATATACATAATCACGCCATTCCCTAACTGGGTAGGCAAGAAACTGTAAATATATTTAAAAATACAATTTCGTACTCAATCCATCGTCACTAACTTTCTACACATTTCCCTCTCCTTGCATACTACCTCCACTTCAACAAGATCCATACACCTAGTCAGACATGCTCTTTTCTTCTTAAAAACTTTAATTAGCATTTCCTTTTTTACACTTTCGTCTACAATATTTAGTCACGTCTTACATGGCCTGCCCCTTCCTTTTGATCAATGTCCACACGAGTTTTTCCTCATAGATTTCTTAGATATCTCGTTCCAACCACATTCACCTTGCTCTTGTGCTTCTCCAGACAAATCCACTTTCAAATCCATAAAACAATGTTGGAGTTCACACTTGTATATACTGCCATCTTTGCCTCTTTCGATACTTCTCCATTATATACAATAGTCCACATACTTCCAACTACTCTCATGGATGCATTTACCCTTCTGTCGATTTCACCATCCATCCTTCTATTATTAAAGAAAACTCTGCCAAGATACACAAATTCATTCACTTGTTCTAAAAGTATACTACATTGACAATCATTTACATTAATGTTTTATTACATATATGTTTTATCACTTAGTAAGTAATGATCCATACTTTAGATTTAAGCTGTTTTCTAAAATGTTGGTGTTTTGTGTTCACAATAGTATATCAATAATGTGTATTTGTTTCTTTCTAGACACCAACATTTTAGAAATAATATAATCTAATCATTGTGTATTACACATGGTTTCAAATTACATTATACTGTCTCCATCCAATCACCTCCAAATCATTATATATATTGCTCATATAACATATATTCTGTTAATGTTATGTTTGCAGCTGTGTCGCGTGATGCTTGGACATGAAGTCTGCCATCTTGTTCCCATACGAGGCACTACATAGTGGCGGATGCTGCATACTCCATGTCAGAAACGCAGCCATTACGAGTGCCGTTTATACACTTGTGAGTTGAATTAATATACAAATTGTAAGGGTGAAAATAAATATTGCTTACGAGTTTGAAACTTTAATTTATCCCTCTCCAGAAAAATGACCACAAATTTATTGTTATAAAGGTAGTAGAATTTTTTTTATCATTATAATTTACTAAATATAGCAAAGGGTGTAGTGTGGAGGGCTACATGATACACTACGTTAATTGGCTGTATCTGGTCTCGTGACCACGCCCCTCGCTCTATGATTGACTGTTGGCTTTCCCCCTCCCCTTGTCACCTTTCAATATGGTGATGGGTTTTCCCTGATGACTGGCGCCAGTTTGGCAGCTCAACAAGACAGGAATAGATCACGACCTTTAAGCCGTGACCTTGAAACCATGAGCTAGTAAATATGGTGATTTACCCTGGAAATCCTCCCCCTTGCCCCGGAAATGGTCTTTCATTGATGACTGGCACCGATTTGGTGGTTCGACAAGATGAGTCGAGACAAGACTAGGTCGTGACCCCTAAACCGTGAGCTAGTGCAAAAGGTCTTTGCCTTGTTCATATTTGGTGCCTGTATGATGGCTCGACAAGTAGAGACTCGTATCTACGTGTAAAGAACAGACAGGATTTTCGTGAATAAAACATGATATTACAAAACATATATTTATTAAACACTAAAAGTTCTACAGACATACATTTAAGGTTTCAGAGGCATACATTAAGGGATTTACAAACATACATTAAATGTTTCACACACATAAATAATATTTATTATACTCTTTTAGAGGAATTACGCGTATATTTGTTCATAAGTTTTTCTACAGTGCCTCTAAGATACGTCAATAACATTGTTTTAAGTTCACAATCCAGAATGTAATAGTACAAACCGACGACTTGACATGTATAGTAGGTAGCACTTATAAGATCCAGGCTTCTAGTGTGCGTTTCCACTGTAGACTGTTCGAGGTCGATGACAACCACTGATTCTGTTAGGGTGTCGTATACATCCACGACGAGTGTGTCTAGCAATTCGTTGAAATATCGTGCGACGGATGTCAACCACATATCCCATCTTTCGACGGTGACGTTAATGAGGTCTCACAACTCACAAAGACGCGCCCAGATAGGTGCTAGATAGGTGATCCGTTTGAGTCCGGTGACTTGTTTCTCGCTAATAACGATCATACGGCCACCGCACATGCGTCTCAGAAAAAAATTATGATTAGTCAGACTAATATTCTAAGGAGGCTACGTGTTGCTGAAAATGTTTTGATATTACTGACTTTTAGTTACCCAGTTCTTGCCACTTTGAACGGTTAAACACCACAGAGTTCCCTCCACATTTTTCTAGCTGAACATAGGGCGTAAATTTGTTCGTGACGTTCATGCCAACGATAACTTGTTTGGTGTCGACTACGTCTAGCGGGAACAAAGTGTTGAAAATACTGTTGATGGCTACAAAAGCAATTGGAGCGAAGAAATTTTCAAAGTCAGCAGTGTCGTGTTGCGGCAACCAGTTTTCTACAGGCTGACCGTTCTTGACAGCGAAGACGTGGAGGTAACGTTCTACGAACTCGAATTGCAACGCGTACGTCCTCCAGAAACTTCTGGAGTTAATTAAATACTACGTGTTAATGATAAAACTGTCAGAAAGAAAGTGTACGTACAGTAGAAAGCTTACTCCACCAAGTTTAGTTGTTTGATTTCTGCCAGTTATATCAGCGCCCTACCATGAAGGACCAGTTTTACATCACTTTGCTGAGCAACAGATCTATAGGATGTTTCCCGAAAAAAACCTCGCAAATTTCTCCCCACAACTACCCTATCGTCTTACACTCGACGGACAGTGGGAAGTTGCTCTCGCCGAATTCCAATATCCATGTTCTTTCACCACCGTACCCGTTGGCCCAAATAATGTTTGGTACTACTGGGTGGACGCTAATGACGCGAAAAAAAATATTTAAGGATCACATCCTCCTGAAAGATACAGCACTATACATTAATTGGTCAAAGCCCTAAATGAAGTAGAGGTGTTTAAAGGGGATTCCGGAGTAGTAATAAAGTACACAAACCCCAACAAAAAATTGGACGTTGTTTCTTCTTCACCAAATATACAGCTACAGACTATATCAAGTCAACTAATTCTACAGGTCGGTTTGGATCCTATGAATAATCTGATAAAAATCCAAAAGTCGCCCTACAGCGCCAAAATGCTACTAGGCTTGCCCTCGCGAATAAACGTCTACACAGATATCGTCGATCCTCAAACCGTGGGTGACATTTGTAACGTACAGAAGCTGGATGCCCCACATTGGAACGCCAATTGTAACGAACAGAAGCTGGAACTGCCCCACGTTGTGACGTCAATTGTGACGTACTAAAGTTGGATGCCCCTTATCGAGACGTCATTTGTTACGTTCTGCTGGAATGCCTTCACGTTGAGCGCCATTTTAATGTACTAACTTCACTTTGGTTTGCAGAATATATATACTACAAATAAATGTCTTCGAAAATAGATACTTTTGTATAAAACTTAATGGTATAATGTATTACATATCACTGTTGTTTGAAAAAGAATAATGGAAACCATATAGGTAAAAACACCTTGGCCGTGATTCCAAACACAACCAAGCTAACATTATCAAACGATACGAGATTCATGCAGTAGTGTATTACACATCTCTCTCGTCTACCGAATAAGAGTAGAATGACGCGTCTACCAAGCTAGCGTCCTCTTGAGTCGAGCCGTGTGAACCCCGTAGTTCACACCCTCGAACCCAGACCACTCCTTGCTTTCTTTCCATCGACCAATGGGGTTAGTTTTTAATTAGCGCGCATTTAAGAAAACAGATGCATTACTCTGCACCTGCTATTATTTTACTGCGCATTACAACCCGGAAACAAAAACCATGCTTCTGAAACGTGCAGTTAAATGAAAGAAAAAGAAACATGGCCGTAGTATAGAAAAGATGAGTTTACTTTATATTAACTGAAAAGAAGAAAATTAAATATTTACGTTAAAATATGATCTCGAATATTAAAAAGACAGGAAAAATCGATATCATCACACATTGTGGCACCGCTTTTACGTATCGTCGATATCAACAACACAATCTTTGTCTACGACATACATAAGTGAGGTAGCTATGATCCGTTGCACTACGTGCCCGTACTTAGAAAGAAATTGAAAGGTTTGAAATAAATATAATAACAGACACTGGTGAACCTTTACCATTCAAGTTTGGAAAAGTGTGCGTGAAACTTCATTTTCGGTGCTGCTCAACATGAACTGTCCCTACCAAAGACATTACGTCAACCAGGCTGGAACAGGAATATCTGCCACAGTATTCCCTATCAACGTGGGCACAAATAAGGAAGTTTTTCCATTGACCTTTTCAAGAGCGTCGTACCATTGCTGTGAAGCGGTGCTAAAGCAATGCGAAAATAGGCACTTCATACTGGTATTGACGTGCTATTCAACGTCGCCAATCAGCATCGTCCTTTCAAAGAGGATCTACTGCGGCGTGTTGGCGAGGCTGGAAAAAACCTGAAACGCAAGGCGGAGCAGAAGATCGATACACTGATGACTGGCTCAGGCTCTAAAGGGCGTCATAAGAAGCACCGATGTCAGACTACTGTCTTTGCCTAACGTAAAAGGTCAAGAAAGAAGCGGTAGATATTTTCAGTTGAAATGTCGTTTCTACACCTCCAGTCTTGTGAGTGTTCCAGCAGTGAACTCGATCTCTTTACCGTCTCACCCACGCAAACCAGTCTTGAAAGTGGACAATGGCTCCAGTACACACTTGTCTCTTCCCTCCCTGATGATTCGCCTATCAAATTTACCGTTACCGGTCAAGGCGAGTTCTTTATCGCTATTTCACAGACTATTCTCTATTTCAGAGTGGCCACCATAAAACCCAACGGTGGTACTTTCACTGAGGTGGGTCAAATAACTCTCATCAGCAACCGGTTGCATTCGCTGTTCACACAGGTGGATGTATTTTAAAACCCAAAACTAGTCTCACCGCCCAGAAACACGTATGCTTATAAATTGTACATTGAAACGCTGCTCAATTACAACAGTGAAGCCAAAATAACACATTTTACTTGAGGTATGTGGTTCGCAGACATCCCCGGAACCTTTGAGGAGGCTAACGCTGGCAACAAGGGATTTGAGGCCCATCGCAGTCTCACCACAAAAATTAGACGGTAGATCTTTTGGGATATTTATATGGTGACATGTTTAACCAAGAGAAATACCATTTGAAAGACACCGAACTCAGAGTCAAGTTGGTCCGTTCCAGAGACGGGTTTAGTTATATGGCGGTCCCTGAACTCCCTTTCTTTAAGGTTCACATCGCTGAAGTTTGTCTTCTAGCGCGAAGTTACAAAGTAGCTCTTTCAAAATTGTTTGCACATGCTAAGGTATTAAACGTCAGTCCAGCAAAGTATCCAATCACCCGTGTAGAAGTAAAAACACTCACTATTCCTTTGGGTGTGCAGCTATATCACTGGACAACGTAGTCACCGGACAGTTTCCCAAACTATTTATTGTGGGATTTGTATTAAACGCTGCGTTCAACGGAGACACCACAAAGAACCCGTTCAACTTCCAAACCTATGGCACGAACAATTTCTCGCTGTACGTAGACGGGGAACAAATGTTGTCCAAACCACTACAGCCAAATTTTTCAAACGGAAACTATGTAATTTCATACCATACACTGTTTTCTGGATCGGGTGTCCATTTCTTGAACGAAGTTAGCGACATCACACGGAAAGCCTTTCCTAAGTTATATTATCTCATTGCTTTCTATCGCTACCTAATCTGCCCACCCACATTACAGCGCATTGTAATTTGACGAGGCATGGTTCTCTGAGCATCGAAGTGAGCTTCACCAGAGCTCTAACTGAAACCGTCAATAGTATGGTGTACGGGGAATTCGCCAAAATCATCACCATCAACAAGGACAGAAATGTCGTGAGCGATTATGGGAGTTAATATAAGCGGCTTCCCGCCCCTTACACTCGTAATTTAAATCGTTGAAGTCATAGTTGATTTCCAGAGGTTCATAGAGGACAGCAAAGTGTTAATCGTCAATGAACAGTTTTTTTTATCTGTATGCGTTACATTACTTCAACATTGGGTGTTAAAGCCCCCAAACGCTATTGAGGAACTTTCATCCGCCACTAAAAAGCAAGTCGACTATACATCCATACCAACGTCAACAAACAGCACGATATTCCCTGGTATAGTGGTAATGTGGATTACAGCCTGCTCGAATCCCTCATCTCCCGCGCCACCACTCTTGCAGAAACTGTCTCAATCAAGGGGGCAGAAAAGAAAAATATCCTTGTAAAATATTCACCTACGCCCTTTGTAGTCTGTACGACAATGGTTGTTCGTCTTTGAAAACACTTTAATTAAGCCCCACCATGTGCAAATCACATAGTTTTGAATGGAATTTCTGTTTGGCCTCCACCGTTTGGGGACATATAGATTGGATGATTGAAGATGGACAATCACACCATAAGACGTGCGCTGAAAACAAACCCGTGGTTCCGTTATTTACTGTCGGGTGTTTTCCCTGCTGATCAACAACCCGCAAGACCTGCCGCTATCGTCATAAAAACTGATCTACACACCAAGCTTGGGACGCATTGGATCGCCATTTTATCGACAAGAACGACGTGGTAGAATATGTTGGCAGTTATAATTTTCCATCCCGTATAAAGTCAAATATGGCATTTATAAGAAAAAAGACTTACCACACGTCTCATAAAAGATACAGCTTCAAAGCATCGCCTCAGACGTTTGTGGCCATTACTGTATCATGTACCTTCTTTATCACACTCAGAACATTCTGATGAAAACTTTCCTAGCCCTATTCTCGCCCACCAATCATACAGGCTACGACGCTAAGGTGGTTAAATATTACAACACATTTTTCAAGACTGTAGGGTCCTGCAGATCCCTCAAGAGGCTACGTCCAATCACCGTGCACCTATAAAAGTGGCGTCCCACCAGCGTGACTGCCATAACCGTAACAGTCGTCTAAGCGAGCAAATATCATGGTAGATCACCCATCCTCCAGTAAAACCATCCGCCTACCTGATTATTTCTAATCAATATAATTTGTTGTTTGTATATATTTTAATTCTAGTCAATTTTATTTTTTCCATGTACATATTTTAAATTGAAACCATCTGATTGTGTACACTCACGCCCCTTACCTAAACAATGACACTGACACTATGCTAATGTTTTACATTTGTCTAAAATTTAAATACACGTAAGACATTCTAACTGTTTTAAATAACAAACAATACGTCCTCAGAAATATTAGTCCTGTGTGACCCGCGACCCCACTTTCAATTAATATATGAAAATAGACACCAGCAATTATACAAAGAGCTAGTCTAACTCTAACACCTAATATGGCGCCCATACAATCATTAACTTTCCCACCGACTCGCGGCCCCACATTTGACCAACCTTGGTAAAAGACAAGGTGGCAAATATAAACAATCCTCAGACATTAAAAGATACCTAGAATACCAGAGAAGACCAAACGTCTATAAAGTAAACATTGCCCTTAGGGCTGACGTAATAGACGGTCACAAAAGACATTTGACGTAGATATAAATTGAATTTTTAAATATATAGATTAAAGTCAATATGAATTTGGAATATAGCGTCGAGCCTACAAAGTTAGACTGTTTACCTCGAAAGCCCAGAGAGTAATGTGTGTCCTTCCTCTGGACTCACGCCATTATATACATTCTGTGATAAACATGTGGTCTCAGGGCAAGGAACAAACAAAAGGGGGGGGGTATTCAAGAATGATCTCGAGAACCAATAGGCGTAGTTTGTACGTTGAAGAATAGTCCATAGAAATTTTATCCGCAATGCACCAGAGCGGCGCGCGCAGACTGATGATCACTTATTTCTCTTCCACTTGGGAGGAGAGGTTGGGGTAGCCCAACCACACGGCCAGCGATGAGGCACGAACCTCGGCTCAGTTGAGCGTGGATACTGTGGTGATGAGCGTCTCGTGTGTATTGTAGAGGAGTCGGAACGAGTCAAGTTGGGCTGGCTTGGTGAGTCTTATAATTTCTTCCATGTCACGTTGTAACAAGGCTACAAGATGTATGGTAACTTCTCTACCAGTATAAAAGAAACGCCTCAATTGTTTTATACTCTCCCCGACGATTCTAAGAGCGATACCATTTGACCATGTTCCCCCAACCTGATTTACTGAGCCACTAATTCACGTCTGTGGTGCTGATGATGGCCCCACTACCACCATATCCATTCCTTGAAGGGGGGCTGTGATTCCCACCAGCCTTGCCCCTACACCACTGGCTTGCGAGAAGAAACCTTGAGGCAGAAAAGCTTCCACTGATTGAATGGTGGCTGCAAATTTTGGGGCTGTGACAGAGTTTTCCCATGGCTTGGGAGCGGGTGGAGGAAGCCGATATATTCTGTATCAGTGGTATGTGGGAATACACTTCCACTGCCTGGAGGTGACAAAGTTCCCGCCATCTGAATGGGTGTTGTGAGTGTTTAGATCGGGAACGAGTCTCCCCAGTGGCTTAGACTGGCATCTCTAGTATCAATTTGAACTAAAACACAATAATTTGAATTAAAAAACGCGTCAAACTAACCAAAAGTGAGCACTTAAAACTATATTCTTCCAACCTAAGTAAATCTTAAAAATTCATCATTTGCACTTTTTAAATCAAACAAATTATCATATAAGTTAGCAAAATAATTCCTGAAAATATAATGACCATTTTATTTATAGTTTGTCCTATGAGTGGACAAAATGCATATCAAATATTATACCGGATACCTCAGTTGTTCTAACTACTCAATTTAATAGAAACTTGTTTATTTAACACAATGTTTTATATATTTTGTTTATCTTAAGTTTGGCTCTATTTAAAAATATGTTCACCTATTAGTATTCTAGTATAGAGAGTTACCAAGCAATCTGATCTTTATATGCTCTTTCATCTTATAATATTAATAATATATTATTCATCAATTTTTTATTATTTGAATATAACATAATAATCTAACCTATGGATACATCAATCGCATCCAAAACAGAAAAAATGTATATGAAAAGATCGTGGGGCACTAGGAGTGGTAGTGTTGGAGGTGATACTACTGCAGACACCTAATGATGATGAGACAGCATATAGTGTTCCCATGCATTTGAAACAAACATAACTTTGTATTAGAATTTTTAACATAAGTGATAGCCATTAATAATCATAAAGAAACTATCTATTAATCTGAATAATCATTTTCATAATAATAGCTATGGTCTTGCCAGGACTCGAACCTGGGACACCTAGATCAAGAGGTAGGCATTCTTCCAACTTAGCCAAGCTGTCATACAATAATATTGTAACACGGAAATAACCTTTAATCAATATAATATTTACTGTTTAGCATTTATAAAAAAAACAACTGATAATCCCCAATTATTTACATAAAAAAATCCTCACCAATTTAGCACACTATTCATATTTCAAAACCATTTTTCAAGGTGCTATATTTTTGTTTGGATTTTAAAAGCTAGTTATTCTTTCTTACAAATCTGGTCTTACTTTGGACAGTAATTACCAACCGTTTGCGGTCAATTCCTCCAGGTAGACACCGAGGGCCATCAGAACAGCGGATGTCAGCGGATCTCTCCCCAGCTCATTTTCTAAAAAATACAACTTAGCAACCAAGTTTGATATCCAATATACCATGAATTAAATATATTAAACAGATTATCTATGTGATATAATAGTAAGATAAAATAATCTACATAGTGTTATGAGCATCTAGAAACACTTAGAAGCGTCAGCTCCTCCAGGGCAATGTGTACTTTAGGATAACATAAGCCTCACTTTCACGCGTTAGCCTGTTCTTGGTGTCTATATTTAAAATTTCGATAGGAATCAGGCGTCCTCGGTCATCAGCTGAGCGTTACATATATTCTCCTATCTGCAGGATGGTGACCGTTGCAGATATACTCGCTTTGTATAAAAATGGACAGCACTTTTAGTGTTGAGAACGGGTGTTTAGATACTTGCGAACAGTACAAGAGTACTTTTGAAACACAAAAAAATATGTTTAAATTGTTTGTTTTCTGGTACATTTAGCCTGGACTATGCAACGTCTTTCATAAGTGCAGGGGTCACAGAAACTGATGGCATTGTGGACTGCCCTCAATAAATATTTAATTATGTTAATTATTATAATAAAGACGTGTTCAAAAAATATTCTAAATAAGATTTAGTTTTTTGTAAGCTACCCTCAAATAATTTTATAGTTTGTAATAAATGTATTCAATAAACCACTCTTAAATAAAATTTACATAATTTAATTTATTATAGCCCCTCTTGTTTATACGATTTTAAAATATTATTCAGTCATTAGTAAATTACCAACAAAATTAATTACCATTTATCTATAGCTACGAATCATGTTTTTTCAATAAATTTCCCTTGATTATAATAAACATTTGTTCTGGCATATCTTTATCCTAATGTCATCAAATAAGTATCTGTTTAGACACCTTCAAATTATCTATAGTTTTAATCCTCATATACCTTTTATAAAATAATAAAATTAGACAACAGTCCCATGGTTTATTGTAATTTTGAAATAAATTAAATGTATACACTTTGATTTAACAACACATAATGAGTGTGCCTGTTAGAAAAGTACATTTACTCACCCAGATCCTTCAGCGAAGCGTATCACTCATACGGGGTTGCTTGTTTAATGCTCGAAGACAAGTTATTCAATGAAAGGATTTCGAAACCGGTGCTGATATTTATAGCTGTTACCAGCTAAGGTTGCGACAGAATGATGACGTCACCAGGGAAAATCCATTACCTCATAGAAGGGGAGAGTTTCGACATCATTCAAGATCGTGATCTATTCCTGTCTCTATTTGTGTTGTCAAGGCACCAAACTTGCGCCAGTCAAGAGGGAAAACCCATTTCCACATATATGAGGAGGGTTGCGACATCGTTCAAGGTCGCAAACTATTCCTGTCTTGTCAAGCCGACAAACTGGTGTCAGTCATCAGGAAAAACCCATTGCCACATAGATGGGGAGGATTGAGACATCATTCAAGGTCGTGAACTATTCCTTTCTTGTCTATTCATCAAACTGTCACCAGTCATCAGGGAAAACCCATTGCCGGGTAAAGGGAGAGATTTCCCAGTGTTAATGACCTCATGTACTAGCTCATGGTTTCAAGGTTACGGTTTCAATTTCATGATCTATTCCTGTCTCGTTGAGCCATCAAACTGGCACCAGTCACCAGGGAAAACTCATTATCCCATAGAAAGGGGTAAATAGGAGGTGGAAAGCCAGCAGCCAATCAGAGTGTGAGGGGCGTGGTCACGTGACTAGATCCAGCCAATCAGCGTCGTGTACCATGTGACCATCCGCACTACTAATATGCAGTTTACTGTACATTCTATTACAATCTTAAAAAGTAAATATGCACCTAATATACCCCATAGTGGAATGAATCAGGCACCCAACCTCGATATATAACTACACCTCTAGGTAAAAGTCCAAATCACCAATTTATCAAGTACTCAGCATGTATCAAAATAACATAGCTTTCCAATTATGTAAATTTAGTAGTACAACTATTTTTCTTTTAGCTTAGTTTTTAAAAACATATCTTTGCTTTAAATACAAGAACCATTTGGACTTCTATAAAAATTAGAATATTGTTTGTATATAAATTAAACAACAAATCAGCCTACTCTTTTAATAAGTATTTTAAATTATATTAATATAGTCATTAATATATGTTGTATTAAATTTTACCAATAATTTCACAGTAAAGAACACTTTTCATAAATAATAATAATAATAATTTAGCACCGCGTCTTACTACCCGTTCGGGTTATACGCTTTAAGTATTAATCACGCTAATGGATTAGGAATTAGGAAGGTTGAATTAGAGGAAGTGAACCCGCATTTGCGTGGAAAGAGAGTGTAAAACCATTTAGGAAAAAACACTCCCAGTTCACCCGACCGAGATTCGAACCTCAATCTCCCCGTCCTCAGCAGTGGAGCTCAACACGACAAGCGCGTTAGCCAACTACGCCACCGAGGCGGGTCTTTTCATAATCATATAAAGTAGTGTTCAAGTACGCCTGAGCAATTGAATCCCTACTTACTCCAATTTATTAACTCATTGTACCCTCCACTTTTGTAATCTTTGATGTATTTTAAATGGTGTGATGTATCATTCTGTAAAAGTGTTAGTGCCAGTGGATATTTAGTTCTAGTAAACACATTATCCAATATGATATCAATATATGTCAAGGTATATTTTATATAACTATAGGCCCTATTGTATGTGTTTGTGGTAATATGCAGGAGTTGTTATTTTGTAAAGCGTTTAAATGTGGACATTAAATATAATAAATGTAGTATAACCTTCAAACATAGTATATCGATATAGCTGGGCAAGTAGCTTCGAATGTGAGGTCTTGGTTAAAATGTTCCAAGGGTAAATATATATATTTAAATAATTTTAGAGGTATAAAATTAATGTAATTATAATATTAAATACATAAAAATTTATAAATTTTTATTAAATGTGGTAGAAAGCATAAACCACATAAAAGAAACACTTGAATTATGCGAATAAAAACCCGTTAAAGCAGTCCTGAACATACGACTGACGTAAAATGGCAGTGCGAATGCGCCAATATTGACCAAAAGCACTTTGCAATTGTTTTCTTTTTCTTTTGTTTCACTGGCCTAATTATCCCATGGCAGCGAGGGCAGTTCAAATTTGATTTTTTTGTTTACCACCCCGTCCTACTACCAGTTCGGGTTGTACGCTTAAGTACTAACGGTTTTAGGAATTGGGAAGGTTGAATTTAGAGGAAGCGAGCCAACACTTACGTGGAGAGAGGGTGGAAAACCGTTTAAGGTAAGCCACCAGTTAACCCGAGCTAGATTCAAACCTCGATCTACCCATTCTCGGCAGTCTAGCTCAACATTAAACTAGCGAGTTAGCTAACTACGCCACTGAGGTGGGTGATCTATTTATTTTATCTGTACGAATAAGCATGCGCCTCTTTCCCTTTCTTTCCCCGCTCGTGCCATTTGAGTGCTATAGAATCAAGTTTGAGTTGGCTTTTATTTTCTTACAGTATAGGTCCTCATGTTGGGGACAAACCCATAGTCACGAATACAAAGCTCAAACAAAGATGTCGCCAAAACACTTATAAAATATATTAGGTCTGCGACTAAAAGAATAGTTGTAAACATAAAATAAGATTCTATTTTTTTAGGAGTCCTACCATTTCCAGAACCCCCCAGTCCTCTCCCAATTCTTATTTTCTCGACCTGTCCTCTTTATGTGCATGCTCATAATGTACCAAATAGCCGTATTAAACTGCTGAATATCCAGGGAATTGTTAAACTTGATCTTTATTAACTTGAAAAATTCAGTTTAATATTTGGAATGATTACTTGTCATTTATTTTATAGAAACTATAAATTTTTAAAACACTTAAAACGTTTAAACAATGTTTAAAATTATACCTAAGCAAATGGAAATTGAACAAATATTGATAGTTTATATTTGGATCATCAGCCAATAAAAAATAGCTTCTATAAGAAGAGTCTACTCGTGCCTTAATGTGGAGCCAGATGACAGATGTGCCAAGCAGACTTAAATAATTTAGACAAGTTTGGTTATATTCGTTGAAGGTTTTTGTCATAAGCCCGTATCCACTTTTTGTGAGAATAAAATAAATTGAATAAAGGTACCTATGAAAATGTAGTCTATCGTTATTTTTAATTTATTTATTTTTTACATTAGGGAATACACCGGTGAGTTATGGAGTAGGTCTCTTGGGTTTATCCATCCCAAAGTCAATTACGCAATTTATTTTTCGCTGTTTCAAACCAAGGGTTAAAGGACAACTTTAATATATTTCGCTGATTGTTGCAATCCTACTATTGTATGTAAGCTGTATTGTGTTGCAGGGTGAAAGGTAGGTAGAAGTAGTATTGATTTACACCTGCCATCCCACACAAATCCTTCCACTTTTACCAACAACTGTCATGTACTGACTCGAATTGTTTTTAGTGTTTGCTTGGCTTTACAGAGTTGTACTCCGTCTTGTTCAGGTTATTATGTTCAATGTATTCAGGAGTGTTGATTTTTAAAAGAAAACGTAATTGAACGGGAGTGTTAGTCATTTCATTAAAAGTGGTAGAGAATTATTCTTTTTACTAAATCAAAACTCCGCTACATATTTGATTCGTTAATAATGTATTTCTGTTTCAAAAGAAAACTCATTGGAGCAAACACACGATTATATAATACGGAAATTATATCAGACCTGTGACAAGACATACTGGAAGAACTAAAGACAGGACAAAATAAAAAAACATGAAAATTGATGTACTAATAATTTTTTAATGTAATCAATGGACGAAATCAGTGAAAATTCATTAACAATTTAAAAACATATTATTCAAAACAGAATTAAAGTCTAATACAAAATTGACTAGTTTAAAAAAATTAATTGAAAAATAGTGTTAGATAAAAAACAATTTTAATTAGACAATAAATTATTAATTATAATGGAAATAGAATATTAGCTTATTAGTATACACTATACAATTTAAAATTTAGTATTAATATATATTATTAGCACCGCGTCTTACTACCCGTTCGGGTTATACGCACTTACGCTAATGTGTAATGGTAGGATGATTGCGAGATGAAATGGAGGACCTACAGTTTAACGTGGAATCTGAACCACGGTGGAGGCCTGGCATTCCCCACATTCACAAGATGTCTTGTCAGAGGTGAAGGAAGGGTTTGGTAATCAGATAAATTTGTGCCAGGACCGAGGATTGAACCCCGGACCCCCAGTACAGAAGTCCGACACCTTACCCCTAGACCACCAGGTCACCTAGTATTAAGGCATGCCAAAAGCAAGAGCTAAATGGAATTTTGAATGTTACATGTCAATTTAAGTGTCATAATTTATAAACAATAAATGTTGATAAAATTTATAAAAATATAACTGTATACATGTAAAAATTAAGGAATAAATTTTAAAGAATAATTGAACATGAAATATAAATATTTTACAATTAGGATTTATTTTCTTAATTGGATGTAAAGAAGTATAATTTCAAAGTCTTGTTTGTACGTAATTCCTTGCGCCTTGTTTTCAAAGTTAGTTGAAGACCATTTGTTGAATTTAATTCGACATGTTTCGGTATTTGATACTATCTTCAGGAAGAGTGTTTTTGAAGCACAAATATTAATATTTACATCATGATTGCTAATAATAGTAATACATCAATTTTCAAGTGGTATTATTTAATATTGTAACGCTCCTTACTTAGATAATTATTTTAGAATGTTTACTATAATGTTAAAAAAAGGACATTAAAGAAATACAAATATGTTATGATACGTTAATAAAGCAAGCAATGCTGCTGAAAAATATAACTAAGAAATATAATTTTCTCTCTCTAAGTAGTTCTATTTTGTATAATTTATCAAAGATTGTTTATCATTCTAGACAGAATGTGTTCACCCACCCTTAAAAACGCTTTGTTGATGCTAGCTAGTCAAAATATTGTACTTTTATTCAGCGAGCTCAATATTTATCCAACAACGTTAGCGCTCAGTTACCTTAGAAATACATAAGGTGTGTAACTTTATCGATTGGCATAATATAATAGTACAAATAGATGTTATGTAAGTCATATTCAGAAAAATGAAAAATGAAACCTAGATACGGGAATCATACCAGGGACTTTTGGCATAATAGGCCAATTCTCTAACCACTGAGCTATTCATGAATCGTCCAGTGTCCAAGGTCATTCTTCACTCATATTTTAAGGCAGAGTCTATGATGGACGTGCGGAAATCGTCAGCTACAAATGTGTGATTTTTATTAATATCACGATCTATCAGATGACGCAGCCACTTTCGACTCGGAGTTGGCTTCATGCTGCCACTTGTACAATTGGATGGATACCAAAGACAAAGCTAAGACATAATTACATAACATGAATTATGTCATTGACATTGCATTTTTTTAACACCTTAACTCAATTTAAATTTGAAGCTAACTAATTACCAAAACGTTATTAAGGGTTTGATTGAATTTTTTTTACCATTTTTGGCAAAACATCATAGAAATCTTACCTACAGAAATCAACATAGCACATGTTTTTAATATGAATACTAATTATGAGGATATAATACTATAAGGTAATCTTTGTTTTAAATAAAAAAATTCATAATAAATATTCCTGAGTTCCGTAGTGTTGAATTACACATTAAATATGTAATCAACCGTTTATAATAGTTTTGTAAAACGTGAATGAGAAGTTCAAATAGAGCATTACTCTAATTTAAAAGCTTATGATGATTTTGCTATGGATAAATATTTAAATTGTTTTTTAAACGACTATCCCAAATTAAATTACTATTCTTCATATCAACCATAGTTTATAAAATTATGTAACAGGCCTACATAAAATATACTAAATTGATACACTTTAAACTTAGTAATTAAATACTCCTTATATACGCTAAGGTTTTAAAGGGGAAAATCAATCAATTTATATACATTGAATTAATTTACCACAAATATATTTTAGTTATTATCATTTACCCCCATTCATGACAAACATATTTTTGTACTATGAATGTTAGAGAATTTATGGGTGTGCAAGAAAATATATTCTCTTTGATCAAAGATGGGAGACTGAAGCTAAAACTAAAACTACACTCTTATATACACATTTTTTATTTCCTGATGCATGATATAATATTTTGATATATTGCCGATAACAAAATTGAAAAAAAGAATTTTGCTATCACCCACAAATTTAAAATAAATATCAAAAAACGGTTTTAATAATGTATATCATAAGCATTTAAATAATTGTCTTGTTTATTTATTCCTAATAATTTGATTTGGAGTCGATTATTTTAATTTTTTTTATTCAACTAAATTACAAAACAAAATACTAGACTTCATAATTATATTTTAAATTTGTTTTATAAAGAATAAATATAAATCTATTTTATAGGGATGATGTATTCAGAGGAAATATATTTTAAAGAAACTGAGCAGGAAGCCAATGGCCATTCCTTAAACATATTCAAACAGGTAACTTTTCAAATAATTAATTGAAGTGTTCATTAGCTATATAAAACAGAATATGCTATATGCTACTTGCTGTCAAGAGCTGGAAAACTTTCAGAGTGCCTAGATAAATAGTTGATTTATAAATGTCTAGTATTCGCCTTGTAAGTATGAAAATGACGGTACAGTAGACAGTTTTTGTTAAGTGTGGGGTGACTATACTATAAAATCTAATCGAAATATTATAACACCCTTAGTAAATGGGTTCGAAACAGGCGAACAGTGTAAACGTTATGCTCTTCACATTGTAGGCCTACGTAGCAACTGTGCAGTGTATTTGAGAGAATTATTGAAGGGTCCTCGGAAATCTATGCTGTTTGTTGTACAAATTATCTGTAGAGAATAAAAAATTCATTTTACAAATTGTTACTTCTGTTTAGCTAAGATATCTTGAATTTTCTTGAAATCTAAACATAATACACAATATCTAACATTGCCTCCCTCCATCAGACTGGTGTTTCACAGTCAAGACCTGCCAGTTCCAAAACCACTCTAAACATAGACCATCGTTGATGAAAACAATGGAGAAGAGACAGTCTCTATGTAACAGGACATAAGCGAGTGAGATTTTCAGCCCTCCATATCCAATGAATTACATTACTTCTCCCAGAGTCTTGGCTTCAGTAGGACAAGAACATATTACGATGGGTGGTGACTTTTCATTGACTCATCAAACCATAGTATAAAATAAATTCTTCTTCACAATGGTAACAACAACCCTCGTTGCCATTTTCTTACGCAATGCACACTAAGGAAACTTAAGAAAACATGGAAAACCTAATTTATAAAATAAACTAAAACATGCACTGTTGAACCATATGTGGTGATTTAAAAATTATAGCAGTTTTGTTAAATATGCAATAATGATATACAGAGTATTGGTGATTTAGTTTTGGATGGGGTAGCCTAGCCAAAGACAATCACTACTCAGTACTCAGTGGAACATTGTAATAAACCTCAGACACTGACCCTAGGGGGGAAAAAATACTGTACAAGATCCTTTAGTGGATTCCAAAAAAGTATTCTTAGCCCCACTTTATACAAAATTTGGTTTAGTACAAAACTTTGTCAAGGCCATGAAGGAAGATGCCCCTTTTTATATCCACAAAAGAAATTAACTGCTGGTTATGGACCCTGAAGAACTTCTAGATATATGTATGAATAGCTTTCAATTACACGGTATACTTCTGAATCAATCGCAAAACATTTCCTCTTGACTGGCATCTGTAGAATTGGGGTTAGCTATTTTGTTGCTTCATATATCGATTGAAAAAATAGTTTCAGATCATCTTTTGGGACCATATCCTTTCTAAAATCTTTCCTTCCCTTTCTTTCTCTTTACCTATTATTTTCCTATTCTAAAAGAAAGTCAAGGGTAGGATCGGTTTTCACTTCCTCCGATTTAATTACAAGAACTTCATTACATACAGTTTCTGTTCACATTGCGGCTGGTTGTTTCTACTGTTAATGTTATTTCCACTCGTTCGTTCGTATGTCTGGGACTATCTTTCATGTGTGATTGTAGGTAGGACATTTGTTCAATATGTTCTCAACTTTTCTAAAAATATGCTTCATATCCACTTCTGCATAATTTCATGTGTTTAAAACTACTTCTGTGGGCATCCCGCAATCTTGAATTGATAATAATAAACTTACTTACTTTTAATAATCAAATAATAAATTGATTTACTGAAATCTAAATTTATTTCAGGTTTTGGGCATAGGAAGTTTTATTCATGTCAATGGAGTGCAGTTACTGATTGGTCACAGAAGCGTATCACATATTTTCAATGACGTTTTCGGTGCAATATGGAACCAGAACCTTTGCCAATTCCAAAACCTACAACTCTAAGATTGTTTTTTTTTTTTGCTGACTAGTTTGAAAATAAGTGGAATTTTGAGCACTGTTATGTTGCACTAGGTGGTAAGCACGTACAAACTAAAGCTTTTCCAAATCATGGATCAGAATATTTGGATTAAAATAAAACATTTTCTATAGTTACATTAGCATTGGCAGATGCAAATTTTAAGCTCACTTTGATCTATGTTGGTTCTAAAGGTTGTTTTAGTGATGGTGGAATCTGTTGAAATTATTTTATTAGTTTGCGCTCATAGAGGGGATAGTTTTCCACCAGATGAGCCTTTTTAATAAAAAGAAAGAGATTCCCTATATTGTTGTTGGATCTTTTCCTCTATTAAATCATGTCATGAGTCCTTATCTAGGAAATAAGTTAAACAGGGAAGTGTGTACCTCCACGCAAACGCGAGTATAGTACATTTTCTTTAGATGTTACCTTCCCCGCCCCATATCACAACATATATATATATAGACAGAGAGAGAGGCGCATGTAACTCGAAATGGTGGAGAAACACTTTGAAAGTAGAAATATTAAAAATATTTAATAATGTACATTGTATCATAATATATTAATATGATCCATCATTTGAATCCTATATTTAGTGTTTTTCAAAATATTTTACTAAAAGGTCACACAAAGAAGGGTTAGAAGTAATAAAAAATGTATAAATTATATTAATTATTTTAATATATAATTCAACGCTATATACATTTTGTTCATCATGAAAGGAACAGTACATTAATCCTGCTTCGCTTGGTTCCACTATGGTAAAGCCTGAAAGATAATATTATAGTTTAATCAGTAAGGTCAACTGGTAACTTTCAAAGTAAACAGAGTGTTTGGACTAAAAATACATTTTAATAACCCTTTCGATATAATTTACCAGCCCCTACATATGCACTTGATAATGTACGTTCCTTCTATCTAATTATGGTATAGTCCAGAAATAAATCCCTCCTGCTGTACAATATTGTTTTATTTTAATTATTTTCTTATGTATGATACATCTTTTTGGACTATTTTTTACACTGTTTACTTTCTGTTAAAAGAAATATCCATTTCAAGAGATTTATAATTTTATTTATATTGAAACCAATATTAGGTTTTAATAATTTTGAACTTATTTGGTTTTCTTTTTTGCTTATGATTTCCGTTTGTAATTATTCTCAGGCACATGCCTGATAAGACTCCAGCAATATTTAAAACAACAGGGGTATTTAAGAGTTCAAAAATTAATAGAATATAAAATAAACAAATGACAATGGTGACCTGGCGGTCTTGAGGTAAGGTGTTGGACTTCTGTGCTGGAGGTCCGGGGTTCAATCCTCGGTCCCAGCACAGACTTATCTGATTGAAAAATATTTCCCTCACCTTCGACAAGACGTGTATTAATCACAATTTGGGAATGTGTGGAATGCAAGGCCTCTATCATGGTTCGGATCCCACGTTAAACTGTAGGTCCTCCATTTCATTTCACAATCACTCTACTATTATACATTAGCGTAAGTGCATATAACCCAAACGGGTAGTAAGACGTGGTGCTAATAATAAAAACAAATGACTATTTCTTAAGTTTTTAAAAGGCTGGCCTAATTGGCTACTCTCACAAAAGTGATTTTTTTTAAACTATACACTATTAACTTCATTTTTTTAATATATTCAGAAATTTAATAAAATAACCAATATGTAAATACAGACTGCTTTCAATATAAAAGTGAATTATTAAATACCTAGGCCTAATGTAAATATGGTTTTGAAATTATAATCAATATTTGTATCTAATTGTAAAAGTATCATTGAAATCGCGCCTACGGAACCACCCCACTGTGTGATTGAAAATATATCGAACACAGGAAGGATTAATTTCAGCGTTGAAATAACTATATATTCAGCCAAAATTCAATAAAATCTATTTTAGAAATTAGAGCTTCATAACTTGGGATTTTCTAAAGTTGGTTGATTTTACTTGAAATTTTTTCACTTTTGAATATATATATATATACAGTTGGTTGATTTTACTTGAAATTTTTTCACTTTTGATTTCATCACTTAAGATTCTAAATTTATCTTTAGCTATCCTCGAACCATTGTCAATTTTTTCATCATATATATATATATATATGATGAAAAAATTGACAATGCCTTTTTAGAAAATCCCAAGCTATGAAGCTCTAATTTCTAAAATAGATTTTATTGAATTTTGGCTGAAATATAGTTATTTCAACGCTGAAATTAATCCTTCCTAGTGTTCGATATATTTTCAATCACACAGTGGGGTGGTTCCGTAGGCGCAATTTCAATTATACTTTTACAATTAGATACAAATATTGATTATAATTTCAAAACCATATTTACATTAGGCCTAGGTAATTAATAATTCACTTTTATATTGAAAGCAGTCTGTATTTATATGTTGGTAATTTTATTAAATTTCTGAATATATTTAAAAAATGAAGTTAATAGTGTATAGTTTAAAAAAAATCAGTTTTGTGAGAGTAGCCAATTAGGCCGGCCTTTTAAAAACTTAAGAAATAGTCATTTGTTTTTATTATTAGCACCACGTCTTACTACCCGTTTGGGTATATATATATATATATATATATATATGGATTCATTGATATTGAAATTTTAACGAGGCCTTTAAAACTATGTGTCATATTCTATTATTGCTTTGAAATCCTTTTTTAAATCAGCTGATTTTGATATAATTTTGGTGGTCTTGTGAATTATAGGTTGGTTTTGTGAGTGAGAATCTTCAGAATCCAATTTAGAGGTGTTATCAAGGGCTTTTTATAATATGTCTTATTTTCATGGTGTAATACATTATTTTTGTGAATCAGTTGTTTTTTATATAAATTTAGTGGTCTTGTGAATTAATGGTTGGTTTGTGAGTGATCATGTTCAGAAGCCTATTTACAATGATTATAGAGAACTTTTCCTAAACGTGTCTGGTATTCAATAATTTCAAAATCATTTTTAAAATAAACTGTTCTTGATTGAAATTTGGGGTACTTATGTATAATTATTATGCTGCCAAAATTGTATCACCATTGAACATATTTGGCTTTTGATTTATTGTTTAATGTATTAATTAAAATACTATTTGGTTTTAATTTAAGTCCTCTTTTCAATTGGTATTTTGTGGTCAGATTGCCCAGTCGATTTCTTTCTTCAAATGACATTGTCAGCCTTTATACATTTAAAAAAACTGAAAATTACCAACAATTTTATTCTAATTTTTGAGAAAATCTACAACCTAAATAAAATCCTAGACCTTTTGGTTTGACATTGCAAACCCAAACCGTGTGTTAATTTACCTAATTTCTTAAAAGTCAACACTAAACTTTTATTGAAATTGGAAGGCAGTAAAAAATTTGAGTCCAAATCTATGTCGAGGACACATATTTTAACTATTTCAATTCCCCACCATGGCTGTGTCATTTCCTCTATCATCTTCAGATCAACCAAGAATAGTAACTTTCTAACAATGAACAGTTGAGCAAACGGAAATATTGGTCGCTTTTTTGTATCTTTCTTACTATTAGGAGCATCATAGGTACTATAAGGTCAGGGGTTCAATACCTGAAACTACCTGTGAGGAAATCACCATTGCATTTCACTTTAGGTCCATTTTTAATCAATACTACTTTTTATGGTATATCTTTATGTAACTAGTCTCTCATTTGTAAACTATCCTACATTTGAAGATTAGGGTCAAAATAAAATAAATGTGTTGAGATATTGCCCTAAAAACTTCTAGATATCAAGTTTGAAAAAATCAATCAAACCGTATCCGATCCGTGGCCAGGGACAGGTTGACAGACAGACATGGGGACAAACAGAATTGTAAAAAACTAGTTTTTTTGAGTTTAAGTTTATAAAAAAAGTAAAAATTCATCAATATCTTGAATTTTTTTTTAAGGATTACAATACTTTATCTTGATATGCGTAATTAAAAGGTTGGTTACCCTGCTATGTGTTTGGACACTACTCTGCAACAAGAAAGCTTCTCACTGAAGGCTGTCTGTGAATTCATGCATAGCTAACATTTTATCATCTCTCTCTAACACCAACACTTGCTTAGTGAGGACTGTCTGGTGTATTAGCAATGCATGTGTAGCTAACATTGTATTACCTCTCTCTAACACCAACACTTGCTTAGTGAGGAATTAGACTGGATACTTCCTAGTTTATAATTTAAAAATTTTAATATCCAAGATAAATCCATGAATATTGATTGTTATTTTAAATAATGTTATAATAGCAGAAACTGCTGCTTGCTTGATGAGTTGTTGGTCTTAGGATTCGAAACTCCTAATCATTGTCTCATCTTGGGATTTTTGGGAGGGGGGATAGAGAATAGCTTGTTGCAAGATCTAGTTTATAGCTTGACTTCACTAGGAATGGTTCCCTACCATTTAATATCTGACTTGCCAATCATAAAAAATTCTCTCACTGCATTGGTGTGTTTTGTCAAATAGATATTTAGGAATAAAGAACAGCATTGTCAAGAAAACAGGAGCCCTAGAAACATCACACGTGTAACCAATGTTGTCATTGCGGTATGCCATTAGGACTATTCATATTAGTGTAAGTTTTTTTTTTCAAGTAACACCTCTTGCGGTGGTCTGGTATATAAGAGTACTTAGAAGATGGATTGTTAAAAACTTAACATTGAAAATTATCAGAGTAAGATATAGATCATATATTCAAATTATTAATTTACGTTATAAGACTGGATTTGCGAGACAGTATTGAACATCATTGAATACAACAATGCTAATTTTGATTAAGTATTAAGTAAAGTTGATAATATTGTGCTAAGTAAATTGTGTTTTATTAAAGGTGCATTTATACTATGCCTTTTTAATGCAACATGAGGCATGCAACTAGGCGCACCGGAGAGGCACGTTGAGGCATGCGACTGCGCCGAATATAGTTGTGCGCCTAGCCGCAGGTAGGCGCAAGTGCTCCTCAAATATTTTGGGAGCATGTTGCAATACTCTTGCCTCACAGTCACTACAGAACTGTTAAGGTGCGTTTAGACATATGCCTCCTTTCATAAAATATTATATGTACAGAGACATGCCTATTTCAGTGCGCCTTGCTTCTTACTTCTTGCCTTATGCAACCCGCCCTGTTTACACTTTTGAATCTCTTTCCACGCGTTAGAGATGTCGTCACGAGAAGTACTTGCTTCACCTATCGTCATTTTACGACGTCAAAAGAAACGAAAGCGTCGTGAGTTCTGGATGAGTCAGTTTTTAGAATCACGTTCATTAAATACAGGAATACTATCCGAAGTGCGTGAATTAGATAGAGGTCAATTTTTTAAGAACTCACAAGAATTCCTCCAAGTGATTTTGATATTTTTCTGAGTATGGTTGAACCACACATTTCAAAACAAGATATTACATTTAGGGATGCCATAGCAGCCAGTACACGATTATTACTCTCTCTTCGTCTTTTTGGCAAGAGGTGACAGCTATCAGAGTTTGATGTACCAGTTTAAAATATCGGTGTCATCAATTTCAGTCATAATTCCAGAATTATGCGTGGTCATCGTCAAGGCACACTCTGGTTATGTGAAGGTGAGTTTAAAAAAAGGTCGCAATGGCTCTAGTACAAAGTTACTTTTAACAATTCTCTAGTGACTGTGAGGCAAGAGTATTGCAACATGATCCCCAAATATTTGAGGAGCACTTGCGCCTACCTGCGGCTAGGCGTACAACTATATTTGGGGCATGCGCAGTCACATGTCCCAACGCCTCTTCAGTACACCTAGCTGCATGAATAAAATATATACCCTAAACGCACCTCAACAATATTCTAATAACTGCTGTGTACAGTACATTTTAACTTATCTGTAAGAATTGAAGGAATAGTTGATCTTATTTCTGGTCAAACCTTATTACATCTACACCATTAGGGTCTCTGTTAATACCATATTCATTTAGAATAGTGTCATTAGAAGGTTGTTTTAGCTATGAAAAATGATAATAATTTAAAAATAGAAATAGGCTTAGTCCTCAAAATTAGCCCGATTTTTTGGAGAAAAAAAATCTTTCGAAAATTTTAAAACACAATTTTAATTAAGTCTATTTTGATTTTACGCATTCACAAAATAAATACTTATTTTTCAAATGTAATTAAATATTACGTGTCAAATCTACGTGCGTTCGACCATTCAATTCAATAATAATTGTATATTACATTCTCATCTATTTGTTTAATGGCAAATATTTATAACAATAATTGCGTAGTAACTAATTCAATCCAAGCCCTAGTTGTGTCGTTTATAAAAACGTGAGACACATTAGTAGTTCTTGTGGAAGTTTTGTTCTCCCCAGAATCTGGCAAAGTTCCATTCGCCAGCTTGCGTCAACCAATATCAGGGGGTGTATATTGGTTCTGACTGGTCTGGGACCGGGAGGCGGGGGTACAACTCTACTCAGAGCTGCCACACCTACAGACACAAACCTCTCATGCTAATTAAAGTTACAAACACCCTTGTAGAAACTAATTAGCAATGCGAGATTTGTCTGTAAAAGCTTCTTAGCTGGCAGTCATTGGGGGCAACTGGGGAGAAAGTGACGAAAGCTTGGAATTGTTTCTTTGTTCACACCATGCTTCGCATTCACCGGTTGGCACACACTGGTGGGCGAGAGAAGGAAAATGATTGTGTTGGTCTCTGTGCTCAGTACCATTCGTTACTTTGTGAAAGAAAATACGATCGCAGTGAAATACGAGGAAATTATATTTCTCTGTTGGCTCTCTAACAGGTGCGAATGGGAGAGAAACTTTTATTTTAACAGCAACATTTATATTGAATGGCGTCTCGCTGTTCATTGTTGAGTAAGTAATTAATGTAGACGCACAAATTCACCGATTCTTACTCTACAGAAAATTGTAAATCTAGAGAATTTGCAAGAGAATATGACAAAAAGAATTTAAAAATCCAATAAGTTAAAGCGCTTTATAAAAAACAATGAGCTCCAGTTTTATAAAATTTTCACTAATAAGACATAATTTTACTCATATGCAAAGTAGGCTGTTTTTAGCGCCGCGTCTTACTACCCGTTCGGGATATAGGCTTATGTTCTAGTTGTGCTAGTGGTTATAGGGACTATGAAGATTCTATTTAGAGGAAGTGTACCCTCATTTGCGTGGAGGGAGAGAGAATTTTTTTTAAACACCATCAGTACACCCGGCCGAGATTTGGACCTCAATCTCCCCGTCATCGGAGATATAATCCATTGCAAGATTGATGCCTTAGACCATGTGGCCACTGAAGTGGCTGCAATGTATATATACTATTTATAATATATTATAATATTAGTTACATATCATGACTATGCAGTGTCACTTTATTTTAATATTAAATACGCATATGTAATAATAATAATAATAATAATATGTTATGTATTTTAATTTAACTTAATACTCGAAATAAGTTTATTGTCTGGAGTAATGTACTCTTAGTTAGCCTGAAAGGTAGCAAGCTTGCATGATTCTACTATGGAAAAACTTAAAAGATAGGGCCATAGCCTCATCCGTCAAGGTAAGTATGCTTCTTTTCATGGTAAACAAAGTGTACAACTAGTACTGAAGAATTATTGTAACTAATTGTTACTATTTTAAGTTTAACTAAAGAAGAAGATCCGATAAGGATCGATGATAAACTTAACCAAATAATGTTGTGATTACATCGATATTGACCATTATAAATACGTTATGACTTATGAGATATCTCAATACTCTTTTCTCAGACTTGCACTGTCTGTTCAAATACCAGTTCTTCGTATAGTAGGCCTACACATTAGTCAGACATGGACATTTACTTTTATCACATCCTTCACTTTGTATATCTACCAGATTACATGCAAGCTCACCTATGGATTTTATAAAAGGTAAGTTATCCTTTCCGGATATTTAGAAAGTTCTGGCAGAATTAGTAAAGTGTATAAACCAAAGTTGCATTCTCATCATTGTCCAGATCAACTTCATCCCGGTCGATCAGTCAAGCAGTCTTCAACCATTGACGGGATGAAGCTCTTCAGAAGAGTAAGAAGGTTTGTTGCCGTCGAGACAAATGATTAGCACTTGGTACTGCAACCAATTTTCATGGTAAAACGATCTGTGTAATCCTCATATTAAACTCCCTCAAAGTATAGGAATAAAACATAAGCCATTATGGTGAATCATATTGAAGCCGTTTCACAACTTTAAGTTTAAATTTGCTATCCTCCTTGTCGACAAGCTCTGGAGAGGTAGTTTCCATCTTCCTTAGCGGGGTGGTTTTCTTCTTCATTTAGTCTTTGTGACGATGGCAGCAATATCCAGCTGAGTCAAAGTACCTACACCTCTAGTTTGTTCAATCTCTACCCAATGGATATTTTAGGTGATTTTCAAGAAGAGATGAATTATCTTATTATTGACTATTCTCTAAGTACTCCCGACACCTTCATTAAGAAATACTAATCCTCCTTTGAAGTCTGAAGAGAACGATGGGGTTGAGTGTACACATATTCTTGCTGGATAGACTTCATAAGTTCGTTTCAGTTAGATAATGGTCCTGGATTATAAGAAGCGTAGGAATGATACTTGAATCTAGTCAACGCCATATCGAAGACGGCAGGGTTGCGATGTTTAATATAGCGACAATGCTATTATTATTTTCGTAGCAAATAGTCAAATAGTTCATAAAATATAGTTTATTAGCGAACCATATATTTTACCCTAGCGCTTTAGTTAGATGGTTCAAATACAATAACAATAAACAATAAAGCAGAAAATTGATAGAGTTTGCTAGGCAAGTTAAAAAAAATTGCAGAAAAACCGAGATAAACATTAGCAATATCCAAGCAATAAAAAACTATTGCGGCTCGTCCCCACGGCCAACCTCAACAATACATAACATTAAACCAGCACGTAACTATACCTCAGGTTAAATTATCTTACGGGTTTTGGTTACCATGTGATACCTAGGGATGAATGTAAAAAGGGAGTAAGTACTAACTTCATCATCACAAGTTGTTTATTAAATATTATAAAAGGCATTATGGACAACAAAAGATTTTAGTTAAAGTTCCAAGTTTTAAGTCTATTAATCTTTGACATTAATATTAAGTTAAAAGGTTCAAAGTTAAAGTATATTATCCTTCGAAATTAATACTATTGCAAAAGAAATATAAACATTATCATTAGATATTTCAACTTTAGTTAAATTCCAAAGTTTAAGCTCATCAATCTTTGACACAAAATACCAAGTGTAAAAGATCAAAGTTAAAGTATATTACTCTTCGAAATAAATTCAAATGAAAAAAAAAACATTATTTGATATTTCAACATTAGTTAAAGTCCATTATTCTTCGAAATAAATACAAGTGCAAAAAACTATATCCTTGTATATTTCAATCTTAGCAAAAGTTCCAAGTTTTAAGTGCATCATTCTTTGACACGAAAACTAAGTGTACAAGATTAAAGTTAATGTCCATTATTCTTCGAAATAAATACAAGCGAAAAACTATATCATTGGATATTTCAATCTTAGCAAAAGTTTCAAGCTTTATGTGCATCAGTCTTTGACATTAAAACTAAGTGTAAAATATTAAAGTTAAAGTCCATGAATATTTTAGAATTATTTCTAAACGCCGAAAGAGAATTTTGAAAACATACAAGATTACACCGAAAAGAAAATGTATCTTACATTGTTTATATCTGACACCTTCGCTTACACTAGCGATAACCAAAGCCCGTCCAAGAGTGGCACTACACACACACGGTCACTCTTTTATACAGGCCAGAGAACACGGAACGATGGGATTACTGTGGGGGGAGGGGGGACCTAAGAACAAGAACAAGGAGGGGAATATTCTACGAGCATCTAGACGGCCATGGAAGTGGAACTTTGGNGAGGTGTTGTTGTTGTTGAGTGGTTTGAATGGGCGTGGCTCTCAGTAGAGCTTGGTCGGTTGTTTTGTTCGGGTGGATTGTTTAGCTGGGCCGGTCGTGCGCGTTGTCAAGCCAGCGGCTGGTGGAGTTGGTACAATCGGGAAAGTCTGTTGTGTTTGTTTTTGGTTGCGGTTAGCTTGTGGCTAATGCTACATTAGCAGCTATTAATACTTTCACTGATCTTTGATCAATGCATTGAAGTAAAGGATGTAATCTCATTTTATCTAGTACGAGTCTCATCTCCAGCTAGTTTCAAGTGCAGACGTAGTGATGTAGTTTCGTCTCTAAAGGTGATGGTATCGCCTCTTTCGTCAACAAGTCGTACCAAGATAAACTCTATGACTCGTTTCGTTACCGGAAGGTAAATTATATTATTTTATGCTTCCACTATATCATATCCTAGAGGGACAGTCATGCTGAATTCATGGAGGGTATGACTTGGTTCTCCATCGAAGTAAATCCAATAGCAAGAATATATTTGACACGGATCACATTCACACGTAGGATATTCATGGAATTTGTAGAGAGGTGCATTATCCCACCATAAAGAACAACATGTTCCAAATATAGCAAATATGCGAAAGTGCATGGTGGAGTAAAGTCAATCGGATTGTTAAAATTGATGTAACTCTTCACATTACTCGAGACTTTACGTCTCAAGTATCGGTCCAAAGTTTCCAGTTCATAAATGCCCAAGGGCATGAGATATTCTTTTCTGCCACAATAGAATGTATTATTACGTTCGTCAATGTTTGATTTGGAATTGAACGTTGATGGATTGAGCAGGTTGATAAATCATTCTAAATAATGAATCTCTTCTCCCAACAGAATATGCTGAAATTATATTTCTTTCAGTTTGGAACTTCGACCTGACAATGTGTCATTTACATGTTTACTAGAATGAGTCGTTAGTACGAGTATTTAAACAAAGCTAAACAAAATGTACGCAAAATATGGTATCGTACACTTGATACCGTTTATAATTTAATACATGATCGGTATTCTTCCAATATTGTACGAAATCAAGCGGTGATCTTTGAATGCCGAAACTGTCAAAGTATTCCACACATACTCGTTTTTGTACTACACCCAATGAGTACCCTTACCGCTATCTTTATCTATATTGATAATGACACACTTGTTCTTCCACAGTAATCTCTAAGTTTTCAAAACTTTGGAAATTTCTTCTTATCCCCACATTTCACCAACTCCATCATCTCCCTCACATTTTTAACCCAGAATTTTAAAAATGTTGGCGTTGTCTCTTTATAATCCCACAAAATTTCAATTTTTCACCACCTAATAAATGTTTGATGATTTTAGTTTTGATCATTTCCAGCCCTAGCAATTTCCCGTGCAGCCCCCTTATAAATTTTAAATGCTCAACCTATTCTAGCATTTTGTGTTTGTCCTTTACAATATATTTTATAAAATATTTCAACTATATACTTCAACAAAACCTTTTTAAAGTTTTCTAAATGTTGAAGGGAACTTCCTCCATTTAGACATTTAAGAATGTTCAGTCCTTCATTGCAGTTTCGTATCGTCCTTACACTTACCTAACAAATTTAAATCTTCTGCCACACCGATAAGTAGTTTATTCTTTAGTTTTGATCATTTGGATGATCCCATTTCACCAGTCCCCAATTTTATAGATAAAATATTTAGCAGTGATTTTATTATTTGAAATATTTCCTCTATAATCTTAGCAAATTAAATTTTCCATCTCCCCTAAAAGGTTTTTACTGCATATATGCCTCCACCTTCCCTCCTTCCGGAATCCCATTTTACAATTTTAGACTTATAAGCTTATTTGGATTACTCCTTAAGCCCTTTTGCCAAACTTCAGTTCTCTACCTTACAGAGAGGTAGTTGTTTGTACATACTGTAACGTGGGGGCGCACGTGACCTGGGAGGGTCACAGGCCGTTCACACGTGGACGTGTGAACCACGAGTTCTTTTAAAGATATTGGGGTATGCTGCCGACCAAACACGAATGAAAATGCCCACGGAATATTCAGAGTTTTAATTATTAAAACTATCACTACGTACACACACCGATTAACTGTATGTCTATATTAATTATAACTAAACAAGTAATTGAATAAAATAAAAAGAGTCTTAATCAAGTCTTTAAATTAATAAACTAATAGAACACATAAAATTATAAGTAAATTAAATAAACAAATTAACAACTATAAAATACGTCATAACTATTCAAATATTTAAAAGACAGTCACAAAAATGTTCATTCACACAGTAGTCTACCATAACAATAAATGTCTACATCACGTGTGTACTTAGGCCAACACTTGTCCCGCACACGATACAGTACGATGACCCGCAATACACGAACACCGGACTCGCTGGTCCACTCCCGTGCCGTACACACTACCGCGCCACACGAACACTGGGAACTCCCGGACTTATCAGCCACGAACCAAAAACTCCGCTCAGGCTACCGCTGAGCATGTATTTATAGGGGTGGTGAGAGCTGAGGGTCTGGAAGCCTCCACTTCTAGAATAAAAAGGATCCAGACCCCTCCAGACTAGTCTCCGTCCTCCCCCCCATACCCCCTCGGCCCCTCTAATCCCCCAGTCAAGCGATAAGGTCGTTACCTACCCGCTAGACAAGGAGAGAGACAGAGAGAACAAGGAGCGCAGATACAAGGGCCAACAACGAGAACACGCCGGTCCCGCTGCCAGACTCTAATCTTGTTACAATACTAATTTTGGAAATTTGAACACCCCTCCTCAGCCATTTATTCAGTTTCCTCCATTTTTATTTGGTCTTATGTAGAGATCCTTCTATCTGCTTGCCAAATTAAATTTTCTACCAAGCTTACAAATGATTTTTATATTATTTCTCACCATCATTTTCCTTATATTTCGGGTTTCCTTTTAAATGTTGATACACCTCCGGTTATTTAAAGTGATACTTTAAATTCTTTTCCAAATTTAAGTAAGTTATCTACCACACTGAAAAAAATTGTTTCTATTAAGTTTTGAAATTTTAAGCCCCTTCTACCTGCCTCCTATTTGCCCATTTACCACTTAGAAATTTCTAAATTTATGACCTATTTTGTTATCTGGGAGTGTACGTCTACCTGCATGCAAATTTTAAATATTCCAACACAACTACAAGTTAATTTTATGGACCTACACACGCACACGCTCACTTTCTGATTTATATATATACACACATTAAGCTTGTACGATTTCATCATTTACAATTTAGAATACAATCCGAATCTTGGCTAGCTCACTCGAATTTAATCCGATTAGAGTCTCACGTCTAAAAAATATCCCTGTAGAGTCCATATAGTATCTAATGCATAAAACAAATGTTCGAGTCAAATCTGAATCAAATCGTATGCTAAATTTATTTTATTGAATCGAATTCTTATAGAATCCCTTGCTTCAAAACTTATCGGATCAATCAATTTATTTTAAAAATAGGTCAAAATATGAATCTATTAATTTGTTCTAGTCCTACTATGATATTCTTTCAAATCGAATCTCTGTTGACTATTTGACAATGCTATGTTTTAGAATTCAATCTTATAATAATCTTTTTTTTTAAAAGTTGATAAACATTTTAGACTCATTTTAGGTTTATTAAAAACAACGTAGGATATAGTACTTATCTCAAACCATAAAACACCAAATAAAGATTACAGCCCATTTTTAATAATAGTGCAATATATCCACTGTCTCAAACATCATTCCTTTACGATCTGGACTCAAGGTAATTTCGCTCTTGATTCTTACAATGCAATTGGTTTCCGGTATGATTTTATGTGTTAGGTGAGTATGGATAGATTAGAATTTTAACCTAAGCACATCGAATCCAAATTTAATATTTATTTAGATTCGAAATTTAGAATCGAACCAGAATTTTCCAATTTTAGGATTCAAAATTTCTAATCAAATCCGAATCTTACTAATATTCTTAAAAATAAATTAGATATAATGTAACTTACATGAAATATATAATAAATAGTTCCTACGTATATGATATACGTAGTAATTTCAATAAACGCCAATCTTGTCTATAATCGTTTACCTAGGACGGGTTGCCGGGGTTTGAATCCCATCTGTGTATACCAAGGGCTTTTAAAACTAAATGGTTTCCCACTCTGCTTCTACACTAATCTAGATACATTCCCTATAAATGCATCACCCTATTTCTAACCCACTAGCGGAATTAAATTTTAACTACATAGCCATGTCGTTAGGCGGTGCAAACACATTATATTATAAAGATAGCCAATGATAAGCAGACCCAGTTTAACACTAAACCAGAGTACAATACAAATATACAAACTCTTAACTAAACTAAACTTGTCAAGAATAAGACTAGTCAGAACCTGTGACCTTAGTGAAACATATGCTCTTATTTGGTGCTAGTGTCTGAGTACTGGAGAGGGACGCAAGGGGTTTTTGTTTGGGGTTAACAATGAGATCAAAAGTTAGTTAAAATGATCTCTAGAATCTCCCTTACCTCCTAAAGGCAAAAATACAATATAATGGTTCAAAACTAATATAAAAATTTTTAAATGTTTTTAAAACCTTAGCATGGTTAGATAAAATGTATAAAAAAACAGCTACAGTACTTAGAAATTTAATTTCTATGTGTAGTAGTAAACATTTAATAGTCTATATATAATACAGCTTCTTAAATTGTGGGTCACTACCCCTGGGTCTCAGCAAACATTTACAAACGATTTGCAACCACATGTTTGTGTGAGTCAGCAGTTTAAACAATAATTGCAATAAAATGGAGATACCATTCTCAACTAAACGACTTGGAAATTGCAATGAGGTTTTCTCTTGATATCCAATATCAAGCCAAGACTGGAATAATTGTGTCAGAATAAGTAAGGTTATCCATCTCATTAAATTTGTATATATCTTATTTTTGGCTAATTATTATTTGTAATATTTAATTTTTTTCATATGATTATTTATATCTGTATATATAAAGTTTATAAATGATATATATTTTAATAATATTATATACAATTGCATATAGCCAAATGCTTTTTTTGTTTTAAATATGTTAATTATTTCTATTTTTTATATAAAATCTCTAAAAAACTGACACATTAGTGTAAAACACTCAACTAAACTAAACTATTATAACTTGGGGTTGCTAAAAATTTTGTCTGATGACAGGGGGTTACAATAAACAAAAGTTTAAGAACCTGTGATTTTTAAAGTATTCAGGAGAATGTTTTAAAATATTTACACGTTCATCTATAGGAATTTTTAAGGTCAAATATAAGAAATTAAACACTTATGTTTAATAAGTTTGTAAAATTGTATACATCTAATTTCGTCAGTTAAAACATCTTTAGAAGGGGGGGGAAATGTATTAATATAAGTTTTGAAAGTAAAACCAAAATTAAAATTAGCTATGTTGAGTAAAAATAGGTCAAAAAGGTTCCCTTCCAGGATTTCCCTTAAGATAAACTATTCCAATCGTTCATATAATAAAGTAGTGATGGAATTAAAAATGATTTTCCTTGAAACGTGATTCTCTTTTATTTATTTAAATTCGACAAACTGTTTTGTTTTAATACTACGTTCTATTGATAACACTATTTAAGGCATAGGAATATTTTACTTATTTAATAATAATTAGCAAACAAGGATCACAAAAAATTGTAAAGGTCCTTTGGTCTTTGATTTTATATTCGTATTAATTGCATTTCTAGAAAATAATTAAAATTTGTTCATGTCATATCAACAAATTAATTCACTTTAAAAGTCAAAAACTGAAAGGATTGATCCACTACCAGCGAGACCTTTTGTAATGCTCATCTCTGATAAGTAATGTTGGCGTTCTGTTCAGTCCATACCATCAGCATTGGAGGGTTTTTTCAACTTTATTTTCACTGAGCCTTTACAGCCCCTTTACATATTTCTGCAAGTACAATGATTTAAAATTTACCTTCTGCATTGTGTCTTTAAATTTTTGAGTGTATGGTATAACATGGTGAGATAATTTATAAATTGAATATTCAGTACAAAGCTATATATTAGCTATTTAAATAAACTGGACCAAATGTCTGGAAATATAATATTTTACTACGAGGAAAATTATTATCTTATTCAATAACATGTATACACTCTTTAATATAATTACGTTTAGTTTTGTTATTGTGACTCTTAAAATTATCTACAAAAATATCTATCTGACAAAAATCTTTGGCAAGAATTAGAAAAAAAGTAAATTAACATTTTTTTGAAAATAGAAATACTCGTAATACTCTACTTAATATTTTATACAAGAGCAAATTACGTAGTTAATAAAATACAAAACTGTGGAAAATGTCACTGGACCTGTAATATAAAGGTTAAAACTTGCTTTACAAGGTCTAACTTTTCTATTTAATTGTGTCATTTTTCCTTTAAGATAGTTGTTGCATTTTTTTCTTCATTTTTCTCTTTAGAAAGGTTTCTTTTACCGGGTAAAAGTCGAAAGTATACCTTCGTGTCAAAAGAAGTACTATGAATATGGTAAAATCCCGTCGAGATATGTAAAAAAGAGAAATTTATAAAAAAAATAGGGAAGAATAGGTTTGTGAAAAAGAAGAGCGAACTAAAAGTTTGTTGTATAATAATGTTGTTGGAAAGGAAAGTTTCTACCTTAGCGAGCATTTCCAGTCTTTTGGGTTCTAACAATAGTTAGAGCGGGCCTGTGTAGAATTTCAATCTCCTATACTTTCTTTCTCTCTCTCATTCATTAGATTATTGCTAGCCATAAGCTCCAGTGAGAGAACTGACTCATACACCTACATGGCCTCATTGTCAAGGACATCAGGTTCGCAAGAGATCCAGATGTGTACTGTAATCTAGTATCACTCTCTATTGTAATATACTGTAACTTGATACAGGGTGTAATTTATAATAATTTACTGTTTTGTCCTCCATTTATGTATACTGAACGTTTTTAAAGTTGGCTGTTGAGTATTTAAGGCTTCGTGTAGAGTATTATGTTGTAATGTTACACACAATACTGAACTGTAGTGAATTGTGCTTAATTTTGTTATATTCTTAAGTAGTCATTCATATTATTTTAAAATGTTGTTTGATGTACTTGACTGTGTAATCTCATTGGTGAGCACAATGAATAAACGTCAGGATTGTCTGTAGTCTGATTTGTCGATGTGAATGGGGCTATGGTTTGAGTCTTGGTTGAGTATACCGTGATTTAGTTTTTTCTAAATGCTATCCAACTCTCCCTCCCTTAAGGGTGAGGTTTTGTTCAAAGTAAATACTGCCTTCCACATATCTACTCCATTAGCAGAATTAAATTTGGGTAGTAAGTAGAAAACAGCATGTATTTATTTTAATACTTTATTGAGCTGTCAACTGGGTTGATTTGTTTTTAACTGTAATAAACATTTCTATCTATTTTTTCCCAATACTCTTCTGTATCATGTAGGTCTGTGCTGTATTTTATTGACGCTTCTGTACTCTGATGGAAAGTATTGCACGGCACTGTATTGTATTTAAATGGCTTGAATACATCAAGAACTTTTTCTTAGTCCAGATAGTATAAATCGATCAAACAATTTAATGTCTTCTGAAATGTATATAATATTTGAGGTTGTATCCTTGTTTAACATTTTAAATAACAATATGACATTTAACATTACGTGAATCAACGGATTATGTTTACAAGTGATCTAAGGCTCGCAATAGATGTATGATCATAAAAAAAACCATCCAAGGTGCTCATTATTTCTAAAAATGTATAACATAGTAGTTCCCCAAGATTCATAGTTTTGTAGTTTTAGCGTCAACACGCAATCAACAACACATTATGGTTTATTTTATTAATATCAATAATTCGAAGATGTGTGCCTTTAAAAGATAAAAAATAAAATCATTATAAATTAATATTTATCACAGTTTCATTTGCGCCGACTATTTTTACCAAGTCCAAATATTGATTTATCTATAGACTTATTAACATTTCCTTTATGATTAGAAAGAGAAATTTGTTGGATGTTTAATTATTAATTTGTTCATACATACTTATATCATAGATACATACATATATACATACATACACATACATACATACATACATACATACATACATACATACATACATACATACATACATACATACATACATACATACATACATACATACACATACATACACATACATACACATACATACATACATACATACATACATACATACATACATACATACATACATACATACATACATACATAC
>CABFOW010000984.1:78710-93127 GCA_902141385.1 Timema californicum
ACATACATACATACATACATACATACATACATACATACATACATACATACATACATACATACATACATACATACATACATACATACATACATACATACATACATACATACATACATACATCATCACACCGTTCCTTTACGGGATAGGCCAGAAACTGTGCATATAGCTCCAAAACCAACTACTCCGTACTTAATCCATCCTCACTAACTTTCTCCACAATTCCTTATCTTTGCATACTCCATTCGCTTCAACATCAATACACCAAGTCATTCCTGCTCTTTTATTCTTAAAATTCATAATGTTCCCCTTCTTTCACACAATTTTCTACAACATTTATCCACGTCTTACATGGCCTACCCCTTCCTTTTGATCCACACATTGTACCTTCATATATTTTCTTCATCCCTCGATCCACACTCATCTCTCAACATGCCCAAACCACCGTAACACGATTTTTTCACATTGACATAGTGTATTCCCTTTCAAACCACACTCCTTCAGCACCCATTCATTAGCGACTCTGTCCAAACAAATTTTTCCAGAAACATTTCTTAGATATCTCATTCCAACCGCATTCACCTAGCTCACGTGTTTCTCATAACAAACCCACGCTTCACATACATACAACGATATACAATAAGTTAACTATACATTTTAAGATGTATTATTTAAGGCAAGTAAATTATCTATAAAAGTAGAATATTTTGACGTGACTCATTTGCAACATATTTTATTAATCATTCCAATAAAATTATAGGCATAGTTAGATCTAAAAATATTCAAAGTTAATATAAGGTATACATTCAATTTGATAAAACTTTTTAGACTTATTTTTCAGAAATATAAATCCATCATGACAATTTTAGGTGTGTCTTCTTCAATTCATTTTAAGAAATATACTTTGACCTTCTTTATTTCGGAGTATCTTCGTAGTCAGTTTTACATTTAATTATATTAGATGTAACAAAATAGAGCAACAGATTTAGTTTTTAAATTATACCTACTATCGTAATTATTAAAATATTAAATCTATTTCGTAGTTTTACTTACTCCTGTGTTGTATACGGAAGAATAAAGTAGATGTTTGTTTATTGGCCTATTGTATTGCTATTATTCCCTCCATATTAGTCAGTAACACTATTAATAAGACTGATAATGCTTTTGAAATTGGGTAATGTAATACTTTCCCTATATATTTATATAAAGCCGAAAGAAAATCTGTTAAATAATTTAAACCTACCCCCAAATGAGCTGGAAAACTGAAATTTGTCATTAAGTTAGAGTGATTGATCCATATACCTTAAGAATATAGAAACTGAATATTTCAAAATGGTGTGGAAGGCGAGACTATAATTTTAAAGAGAAACTTTAGAGAAAGGGTAGAAAACTAAAATTTGGCAGGAAAGTAAAGGAACCACCTCAAATAATCATGTAGAGTCTAGTCCTGAAAAAATTAATTTTTAGATGGATCTCTAGGAGACATGGGGAGGGAAGAGGGAGTAAAACATAAAGATAGCTTATAAGTGTCTTAGAAAATCTTAATTTGGTAGGCAGATTTCCATATAAAACAATAGGCCTATATCTTAAAATTTGAAATTCGATCTCTACGGCATGGTGGGAGGAGTTTAGGGGGACGTGGATTTGATGGTTTTAAAAATTAATCGATGTTGTTTTTGAAACAGTAAACAAAGAACCTTGATATTAAAAGTAAGGTTTATTTCTAAAATTAAGTAAGAAACTTTGAGGACTTTTCAAATTTCTTCCCCTTAGATGGTGGAGAGGGTTATAAATGTGTGGGACTGACTGACTGACTCACCCATGTTTTGCTTTTGGAGTGCTCTATTCATATCCCATCGATAAGAATTGTATAAATTGATTTAGGAAAACCTTACTCATGACCGTCTACCGTAATTCAAATTTAAATTTCTAATGTTCAAATTCGTCTTGTTATTTGTGTTTTTTCCTCAACATTTAAAAAATAATTTCAATTATTTGGAATACCGAGGAGAGTTTTAGATTTTTGGAATCTTTGAAAGGAACATTTTTCTATTTTCTGGTATTTTATTTTGTTATTTAAGAATGGTTAAACCTTCATCAAAGTTTGGGTTAATGCTTACGCCAACCTGACAAGTTTTAATATTTTACCACACTGATAAGTAGTTTATTCTTTTAGTTTTGGAAATTTTTTATTCAACCCATTTCATCAGTCTTCACGTATATAGATAGAACACATGGAATTAATTTTTTATATTTGGAATGACCTTTCTACATTCCTGGCAAATTTAATGTTATACCTACCTTAAAATTATTCTCCTATTATTTACCACCCCATCCTCCCAATCATCCAAATTTCCATTTTGAAATTTAAATAAATTCAGAATTAAGTGTTTATTTGTATACCTAATAGTCTCTAAATCCACTTGTCAAATTTCAGTTTTATCCTACACAGAGAGGGTGTTGTTTGTATTAGTTTTTTAAATTCCCCCCTCACCAGCACCCCTCTTCCAGCATTCCACCAATTCCCTCTCCCCCCATATGTACAGCTTCCAGTCAGAAATTTCAAATTTTAAGTTTAGGTGTCCTTCTACCTGATCACCAAATTTGTATTTTACACCACCCTTAAAAGTTATTTTATTATTATACTCCCTCTCCTATTTCCTGAAGTCCCATCAAAACATAAAACGTTTTAAGACCTTTATGGTTATTCGGAGTTGTCCCTTTCCCTATCTGCCAAATTTTAATTATCTATTTCATGGGAAAATAAAGATCTAATTATAACCCCCTCCCATTTACCAGGTACCCATTTTGAAATTTCCTATTTTATATTTTTCTGGTTATATAGGGGATCCAGCTACCTTCCTGCCAAGTAAAATTTCAAGTTTATTGCCCAAGGGTTTGGGGCTGGAGCCCACTTTATTGCCCATCTATGGGTGACTATGGTCAGACCACCTCAGAGTATGCGGCTGGCTGATAGGGTAGTATAACCTTTACTACCCAAGATTCCATTCAACTGGTCTCTTTCATTACACAAGGCTCAAACTCATATATCAACCTCAACATACCGCATTATCTCTTGTTACAATCGTCGTAATAAATTGTGAAATGGAACATATATTAACTATGACCAATTACTTCTTGTGAGAGAACATCCTTCATGGTCAATATTTCTTGTTTGATATGATGCCTAGTTATTAGGAAATTATAGTAAATCTTTAATGTAATGTTAGGTAAACTCCATATACCCTGAGAGGTAGAAGTTTTGCCTCGACGGACTATTATCTAGCCATCTTATAATTTATAAGCTATACCTTAGTAGAACAATACAAGGTAAGCTTTTTGCCATGCATCGTGGACGAAGGTTATATTGGCTGTAATTTATGTGTTAGCCAATTTTATTATTAATGGTGAAATTACCATTTAAATTTAGGGGTGGTCAGGTTATTCAATATATCAGTATAAATATTTGATACAAACAGTTGCCGTATACAAAATTTATTCAAAAATTGATTTCAAACATACACTTCGACACTGGAATCATACCAATGACTTTTGTCTTAATATGTACCAAAGAAATATAGGTATTTCCATTCGGTTTTATGCATCCAGAAATTTACTTGGAAGGGAAAGGGGGGGAGGGGAGGAACCCTAAGGCTATAACCGGAATAAAATATAAAGATTTTTTTTTCACCGCACCTTACTACCCCTTCAAGTTTTAAGCCTATGTACTAATATTATATTATTAGGTTGGTGATTGAGAAAGCTTAGTTTAGACGAAGTGTACCCGAATTTGCATTAAGGGAGAGTATAAAATCATTTATGAAAAACCACCCTCATTGTACTTGATCGGGATTGAAACCCGATTTTTCCCTATCCTCGGCAGACTAGTCCAACACGAGATTAGCCCAACTCCTAG
The DNA here is from genome assembly GCA_902141385.1 of Timema californicum. Lineage (NCBI taxonomy): Eukaryota > Metazoa > Arthropoda > Insecta > Phasmatodea > Timematidae > Timema > Timema californicum. The sequence goes on from CABFOW010000984.1 coordinate 82,624, forward strand.
CCAACGTATTTTAGTCTATTTTAATAATATTTAGTTCATCTAGACACCATTTAGGGATATTTTTGTGGTAACTAAGGGCAACTTATTTGTTCGATAAAAATAAAAGTTTACAAGAAGTAGTTAAATATAAATCCCTCAAATGTGCTAAATTTATAAACTTATCTTGTGTTCATGAATAAAGGCTTAGTTACATTAAATGTTTAACGTGTTTAAAAGTAAATTTTTATTTCAGTCTCTTGAACTATTTTGATAACATTAGCTCTTTAAATATTATCAAAAAACTGTTTCCAAGCTAAAGATATATAGGATTTTCTTAATTTCAGACGAATAAGTTAACGGGATTTTTTTTTATCTTATGACTTAAGAAGTTATTAATAATAGTTGTTTTAGTTAAAATTGAACTCATCACCAGCTACATTCTATACGGTAAAGACATTTAAGGCAATATTTGCCTCGATGCGTTAACTAACAAGCTTTAGTAGCTGTTGAAGTTACTTATTTTTACTTTACTCGAAATTGAAGGAGTAGTATGAGGTTCCATACTATCTAAGGGAACGGTTCAAGGTGTTAATAAACCTTAGTTTGTGTTGAAAGCCTTTTAAAAAATGTACAGAAAATGGTGGCTAGGAGGATTTTTTTTAAATTTCATCTCAATTTTGTTATTGTTCAAGCAGTAGCCTAAATAAGGAAATTATAATTAAAGTTATATCTGACTTTGACCCTTAATACGATTTATCGAAACAATTATTTATGACCCACTTCGGTGGCATAGTTGGCTAACGCGCTTGTCGTGTTGAGCTCGACTGCTGAGGATGGGGAGATCGAGGTTTGAATCTCGGTCGGCTGAACTGGCGGTGGTGTTTCGTAAATGGTTTTCCACTCTTCCTCCACGCAAATGCGGGTTCATTTCCTCTAATTCAACCTTCCCAATTCCTAATACATTAGCGTAATTAGTACTTAAAGCGTATAACACGAACGGGTAGTAAGATGTGGTGCTAAATATTATTATTATTAATTATTTATGAGCTTTTTCTAACTGGTAATTGCTTATAAGAGGACTTTTAATATAACACATTTTTAATATTCACTCGTAAACCGGGTCTTAAAATGTATCTTATATATTAGATTCATATTCAGTGTTCTATATATTATTTCTACTTCATACAATTTATATTTTTACCAATAGTATTTGAATTCTTTGTAGGTGGGGCCAATGCCCAGTTTGCCCTGCTTTGGGTGCACCACTGTCTTAGTGAAGGTTCATTGGCAAAAAAAATAAGCCAGATCCTAATTGTGTCCAGATTTTTTATTAGTTCTGATTTGATACAATTATAGTACTTTATAATTAAGTATTATATTAATTAGTTTTAATGAATTAATTAGGTTGCTAGATTTTAAAATTAAAATTAATTCACAATTTTTAATAATCTACTTTAATTAAAATGGTATATAAAATGTATTATAATCCATTCAATGTTTTTCTTTTTATAATGGATGCATTGACTACAACTGCTTTTCCTTTCTACAAATTATATACAATTCAAAGTAAATAAATGGGTAAAAATTAGTATCTGTGGTTAAGTTGAGCTTCACGGGTTCCTTTAAAATCTTGTTAATATTCCGGGCAGAATGGGTTTTTGTTATAATTTGCTGGAAAAAAAAGTTATATACGATCGTTTTTAGTTCACTAAAGTTATGGGCCAAACTTATTTTGTCCAATTCATCTTACTACCTGTCCGGGATGTACAATTTTTAGTTAAGATAATGTCGGAAGTGGCGAAGGAGTTTAACTATATAGGAAATGTACCGACATAGGTTTGGAAGAATATTGGGAAACCATACAGGAAATAATACAATATGTTCTAGCCTTGGAACTTCAACCTCCACGTTTCTAGTAAACCAGGCTACATGAGTCTGACGTTCAAACTGCGTGCCCACCAATTTGGGTGCCAATATGGTAATATTTTGGAATTATCTAATAACTATACTTACTAAATAACCGAGAAATATAATTTTTAATGCTTCATTATATATATATTTTTTTACCCGTTAGGATAGTGAAAAACAGTGACAATAAAAATATTTTGAATACATTTTATTAATATAATATCAACTAAGAGTAGAGATTTTTTTTAAAAAAGTTATTTGCTCACTAGATAATACTGTAAGCTTTTCTCCTGCTCTTAGACTCAAACTTTCCCATTTTTCAGAGTGTAAAAAGAGAGATAAAGAACGACCCCTGCTGATAACGGTGTGACCAAATCTCCAGGGAAACATTTTACTCTCCCACAAAGAAACAGGAGGTCAGGAGGACCAGCCGTGAAAAATACAATGTGACCACCGCTTCATCGACTTCAAATGTTTCTCTTGAGAGCAAGCTTTGCTTCTAGAAAGGATTTATCTGTTCCGATATGGTTCTTCGCCACCCCAATTTCCTATTACGTACGTAGGATATAGGGTGTTTTTTAATACGACCGATGAACCCCTTCATCCTACCACGCGTACAAAGTTTGAATAATTTATAACACCATTTATTCCATGCCTAGAGAAGATAAATTAAAGGTATCATGGAAATATTTATAGACTTGGACTTCTTTATTAAATTTTAATTAATCATCATACAGAATTAATACAAGCAATTATGAGGGGTTTTTTTCCTTAAAATAATGTATAATATTGTAATTTTTTTACTTTGATTTTAAATTTTAAAGTAAATATATTCTATAAACTTAATAATCACGTTATTTTACTGTTTATGACTCAATTTTTGTTAAAAAATATTCACAAGAAATGTCCAAAATGGCAACTCATTTAAATATATTATAAAAACTATATTCAATATATGTAATACTATCATATTCAATCTCTTTATTTGTATAATTACTTAGAAGTAGTGGTTAAAATGATAGTTCTGGAACACTTTCCCACCATAAGAATAGCATTGATTCTCCAACCTGAGAGAGAGAGGCAGATTAGGAACAGCTATTTTTGGGTAAATGAGGGTTTTAATATTATATCTCATGGATTAAAAATCCAAGATTTTATCAGTGTCAAGTTGTAGAATGTTTCCAGTCCAAGCAAACAGTAATTTAATTTAATTCATTCATTTATTTAAGTTTTAAAGTGCACTTTCCGAATAGATTGATTATATCAGCTCACGAAAGCTTCTATGAGCGAGGGCGAAAATGAGTACCAAAATTTCTGAGAAAGGTATTTTCACATACACTCGAGGTTCTTTTACATGCCACAATCAACACTGGACCGATGGATTTACTTTTCCATCGAAATTTTCTGGGCATAAAACCAAGATCATCTAGACTTGAGGTGAGCGAGCACCTCGAACCAAGACCACCCAGGTCGACTAAGCATACAGTAAATAAGAAAGGTCGGTTCTGTCTCAGAACGATGGCCACCATTCCCTTCCCCCTTCACCACCTTTGCCTTGTCCCATCCCTCCTACCCCTCCTACGCTCCATCACCTCCACCCTTCTATCTCCTTCTCCTACAACTTATAGCCAATGAGCGTCAAGATCCACCACCTCCTACGATTTACATCCAATGAGCGTTTAGATCCTCCCCGTCCTAAACCTTAAAATCAAAGAGCACCTAGCTCCCGCCTACACCTTAGAAACAACGAATGATGAATCTCCACAACCCTTTAAGCTGGGATGAACACATAAAAGGAATGAAAAAACAAGATAGATAGAAGAATTAAAAACATATTTAAAAATATATAAAATTATTGACTTATCCACCCGTGAGCTATGACCTAACAGCCAATGAACCTCTAGCCTCGTGACCTGACACCCTCACACCCAACAAATCGAACTCATGCCGGTAAATCCATTTCATACAAATTACCCATACCCCAACATTTCTCCTCCACCCACTCTCAAGAAAAATGCACTTCCCCTAGACCACACAGTGGGTAACATAGTATTTATACCGTAAGGTTTTATTATTTTTACAGTATGAGAAATCAATATATATTACAGGTTTAACATATTGGTTTATTAATATTGAAACATGTCAATAAGGAGTACATAGAGAAACTTAGAAATTATGAAAACCATTCATTACTTATACACAAGAATATGAAAAGAAACAATAATAATTATAAAGAGTTCGACAAAGGAGCATCAGCTGTGAAGCACCTATTTCTGTCCTATCACCCACACTTATTGGTCATAGGTGTTGATATGAAAGCTAGTAGTTTGTCAAAGCATTGTATATACAGATTTATCCTATGGAATAAAGATAGCGGCTCATTGCTACAATACATTAGTGGCAGCAATCAAATCAATTTACATACATACTAATCATTAAATAACAACAGTTAATTTACTGATTTAGGCTGCTACTGTTCTCAACAAAATATACAAAACTAAGCCACAAAATATTAGTACTACTTTAATGAGCTACGAGGGAGGTAATCAGAAAGAGATAATTAGCGAGGGTGGACTCTATGGCGAGTTAAAAGAGTATGGCATTATAATATTATAACCTGCTAGAAAAACTACAATATAACTATCAGTATTAGGCAAACTACCAGGAAAACTATATTCTACTAATAATATGGCCGGATTCTTCCTAACTAGTACTGCCTTGGCAAAAAATAGTATCATGAATGTGTTACCCAGCCACTGGGACAACTTTAATTTCCATAATAGATATAAGAATTACTAAATCTGAAGGATCCACAAGAGGTCCGAATACAAGAGACAAAAACCCCGCGGGCCACTACTATGAAATAATAACTGTTCCATGGATTGTGCACCGCAAGTCGGTACTCAGTTTAACTCATAACAGATAAGTGTCGGTTACAGACCCAATTAGGTCGTGAAATATAGATATATATAACCTGGTCTCGTTCAATATTAAATTCTGTTATTTAATCTAGCCGCAGCATGGTCATATAGTCTGAGTAGTTTAATCATACTCCAACATTTGCGACTAAACCTAATAGACATAGAATGGTAGTGCATAAGCTATAAATTCTGACATATAGGCACAGGGAAACAAGTCAATAATACTGACATACAAAATCTATGTCATAAGGACATTTAAGAACAAAGATCAATGCTCAACCATATAAACCATAGCTGAAGGGCATAGGGAAACAAGTCATAGATACTGACATACAATAAATATCTCTTAACGACATTGAACAAGGTAGAGCACTATGCTCAACAACATAAGCTATCCCTGAAGGGCATAGGAAAACTAGTCAGATACACCGACATACAAAACTTCCAACGACCCCTATATACCTATAATATCTGCCGTAGCTTAGCTCTGCGACGAGTAGGTGACTCAGATGCCTCAAATATCGTGGCCTTCAGTAGTTCTTCCTAGGTTAATCTAGTGAAGCTCTTCCCGCTGTTCCTCCGTCAATTGATTACAGAATAATAGGGTATCGTGAACCGTAAACAGGCCCATTTATACCAGCGGGACTAAAAAATTGGCAAGGTCACAAAAAAAGGGGGAGGGGAGTTAATGAAAGATCACGCTAGTTGACAGCTAGCGCTAGTCAATTCTTGCTGTAAGCCTCTGGACTATTGCCTCTCTCACTTCCTTGACGGCTGGCTCAGGTGATAGAAGTATGGATCGTGTTGTTCTTCCAAGTCATGTTGCCTCGTTCGCTGGGTCAAGTTTTGCGTCTCCCGCTTGTGATGTTGTAGTGAGTTTATATCTGCCACACATTATTAGAGCTTTTTAGATTTGGTAGTAACAGTATTAACCTCTTACAGAATTTCATTGTATTAACGTATTGAAGATTAAACAACACGTTACACATTCTTCTTGAAGGGGTCCTAGAACACCAACCAAACTTATGACTGAAGGTTCCCATTCTACATTCTGAAGCTAGACTCTTACAAACACCTTGTCATTTAGCACTCTTAACAGCCACCCCTTTGTCAACACTGACTACCCACACCCTCGCCCTCCTTCATACACCAATTAATAACCCCTAAACCCTAGAGCAACCCCACCCTCCTGCTTAAATAACTTTTACTCTCCTCACACCTTATTACTAATACAACACCTCATCATACCTTTTAACAAGTTCAAACAAGCAAGGCAACCTCACGCTATATTGATAACAAATAGTAAACAGTCTGGCCCGTTCAACAAATGTCGCAAGGACCAGTGATACAAATAATGACTTAATATCAAAAATAGTCCAATATAGAAATTATTAACAGGAATGGGACTCCATTTAAGCAAATTCCCAGCTGAATCCTGAAACACGCAAACAATCCGTATCGGAAAAGTGACCACCCCTAAGCATTGAAAATAAATATCACCTAAATTAACAACTCAAGAACAATACTCGTATTAACCTATAAAAAGCAAACTAAATAATTTATATTATATTAGAGTATGACACATAAGGCCATTTGTCTTATTTAATTAATATATAAAATACAGTAACAACATGACGCCATACATGCTAAAAGGTAAGAAATAAATAATGAAATAAATTAACAATTACAACCCTAATTTATGGCTATATACATTTGAGCTTGTTATATATTACGAACAAGAAGATATTCCAACTTAGTTAATATTAACATTAACACTTTCTAAATAAACTTTGTCTTTTAAGGGAACACCTTTCCTATTGAGATCAACACTGTCACTCCGTCTAGGGGGCTTGGTCCAGCAATTATGGCGAAGAAAGGCCATAATTTGTAGAGCCATCGAAGTTCTTCAGATAGTAACAGGAGTTGATTGAATTAATTCCTCTTCTTTCTCACTTGTATATGTAGTGCAGAAAGACAGGCAGAAGTGGGGAAGGAGAACTTTCTCGAATATTCTAGAACCATATTTGATCAGAGGGTACAGAACACGTGATGCTTTGTCCTCTCCCACCTTCGGCAAGTATAGCTACTGGAGGGTCAGTGCATGCGTGGCCAAGGCCGGAGTGTCAAATGCCTTGCGTTTTTGTTGGTCTTCAGTTCACGTTTCAATTTTCTTGACGTGAGGAGTTCTTTGTTCGAAGTAGGTGGTCTTGATCTAATTGTACACGCTAACACAGCCCTGCCCGAACAGAGGATTAAACATAGTGAGTACTCATATTTTTGTAGATATTTTAACAGAACAAGACATAGTATACTAAACATGAGATGTAGTACTGAGTCGGAACCGCGTTAGCACTACTTCAACCCAGTCCGTGTTGCGTCGTACGACGTCCACTCCTGTTTCACTGGTCCCTCTCTGAAGTCTTTTCTTTAAGGAGGCGCTGCGCGTAGGCAGCGATTTCCTTACAATTTTCTTCCCGCTGTAGCATATGGATCTAGTGTTTTGCCTATAGTTGTTTCGGTTTTGGCTCTTCAGTTCTTCCATCGCTTGCACTCAAAAAACGTGTTCTCAGCATCGTCGATTTTGTCCGGACAGTACTTGCACCTCGGAGTGTGGTGCAATCCCATTTTATGTAGATATGCGCTAAACGAGCCATGTCCCGTCAGCAGTTGGGTTAGGAAAAAGTCCATTTCGCCGTGGTTTCGAGTGATCCAAACTTTGATGTTCGGGATCAGGCGAGCTGTCCATCTGCCCTTGTCGCAGGCCTTCTATCTGTTTTCCCATTCTTTCTGCGTTTCCGCCTTCACTCCTGCTCTGGCCTCGGTCGTGTTGTCACCTCTAGTTTTGAGGTCATATAGTTTTATTCTCTCCGATGCTAGTAGGTCGATAGGTGGCGCCCCCGCTAAAACCAGTATGGCTGCTTCGGAGACCGTGCGGTAGGCATAGGTCACCCTCAGGGCCCCTCGCCGTTGTACTGCCGCTATCTTACGCCGAAAGGCTTTTTGTTTCAGGATATCTGCCCATATTTCCGCTCCATAGAGCATAATTGAGTGGAGTACTACCAGAAGAACTCTTCTTTTTTTAGTTCGTGGACCCATTGTGTTGGCCATGATTCTCGATAGTCAGGATACCGTCTTACTGGCTTTTATGCATGCCATTTCTAGGTGTTCGCGAAAGGACCGATTTTAGTCTATCATCCCTCCCGAATAGCGCAGTGCCCTTGTTGACGTCAATGTTGTCACGCCAATGTCTACGTTAAAGGGTTTAGGAAACCATATCTGATGCGTCAGCACAACCATCTCCGTTTTTTGTTTGGATAGTTTTAACTGGTGTTCTTCAAGCCAGGTTTCGACGGCATCAATGGTCGACCGGACCAGGGGCTCAGCCTCCTAAATGCTGTCCGCCACTACTGTGGCCGCGATGTCATCAGCGAAACCCGTTAGCTGTACTTGTCTCGGTAAGGGAATCTCTAGTAGTTTGTCATAATTTGCGTTCCATAGGTTGGGGCCCATGACTGAACTCTGTGGTACGCCAGCTGTTATCGGGTATTCTTGGGGGGGCCTTCTGTGGTTTTGACAATTAGCGTTCTTGCTTCAAGATAATCCTCAACTATGGCCAAGTTCTCTTTTTTTATGTCCAACCGATGCTCCAGTGCGCCCAGGATGTCAACCCATCTCACGCTGTTGAAAGCGTTTCTTACGTCGAGCGTGAGGAGAATGCAAACTTTGCGTGATTTAAGATTACCAGACCACGCTTCGGCTATAATCTCAATCATCTTCTTAATCGTGCCGATCGTAGATCGGCCCTTTCGAAAGCCGTGTTGTTTTTCGGTGAAGCCACAGACGCGGTCGATGTCATTTCAAAGTCTCGCCTGTATCAGCTTTTAGAGCAATTTACCGCTGATGTCTAGCATGCAGAGTGGCCTAAAAGACTAAGGTTTTAAGGGGGGTCCCTTCCCTTTATCAAGGAGGACCAGTCTCTTGCGCTTCCAGACGGTAGCAAACGTGCCGGTTGCAAGGCACGCGTTATATGCATTCAGCAGTATATCCGGGAATTCCTGGGCTATACTCTTAATCACTGACGTTGGAATGCCGTTGGGGCCGGTTGCCTTCCCTGTTTTGAGGGTCCTAGCCGCATCTTGCAGCTCCTTGACTGTGAAATAAGAAACTTCACCACTGTTTGCATAGTGCCTTTTTACTCGTGACAGGTGTTTTGGAAACAGCTCCGCTACAATGCTGTTCATTATGTCCGGGGGCTTTGGCGCTTCTGGTGAAGCCTTCCCGAGTTTTTTAACTACAATTTGGTAGGCTTTGCCCCAAATGTCCTGTTCAAGATCGTTAAAGATTTCCTTCCACAGTGTCATTTTGCTTGCCTTAATGGTATTATTCAACTCCTTTTTGGCCTTTTTGTACTCGCTAGAGTATGAGTCATGGTCAAGGGCGAGTTTTGCGACTCTCGTTGCTCGACGACGAAGTTCAAGACATCTCTTCCTGAGCGCCGCGATTTCTGGTGTCCACCAATATACCGGCCTGTGAGATCCATGGTTTTTCAGACGTGGCATGGAGGCGTCACAAGAGGTGGTAATGGCCTTCATTGTTGCCAGCACCATTTTCTCCGTCTCGCTACTAGTTTTGGGAATCGGGTAGCAATTAAGAGTTGACCAGCTTCGTGAAAGGGACGCTCGTAGAGCTTCCAAGTTGAGCTTTTTAGCGTTCCACCTCCGTTCATCAGGGCCTTTTTGCGTTGCTGGAGTGGAAGGCACTTCAACACTGAATGTGATGTGTTGATGATCGCTACCACTATATTCTTCTGAGACTATCCATACATGTATATATACATACATATATATATATATATACATACATATATAGATACATACGAGGGGTGTTCAAAAAGAAACAGAACTTTTGAAATCGCACGCCAACCGGCAGAGGGAGCACGCTGCAGCTACTGAATGCACGTAGCGTCAGGTTTAGACAACAAACTCACATTTGCCGCATTTCGCTCTGACCATTATTTGGCAAGTTACATCCACTGAAGTGAGCACGTGCACAAGCTGTTCGTCGGATTAGTGCCAAAGTGACAATGAAAGAGCTTGAAGAACAACCTGTGTGTGTGTGTGAAATTTTGCTACTAACGTGGCAAAACTTTTACAGAGACATTTAAATCGCTTAGCCAAGCACACGGGGAGGACTTTATGAGTCGAACGCAGTGCTATGAGTGGTTTAAGCGATTTGAACATGGCAGAATGTCGGTCAGTGACGATCCCAAGCTTGGACGATCTTCCACATCAACAGATGACGACCATGTCGAGAAAGTTTGTGTTGTGATTCGTGTAAATCGTCGTTTAAATGTTCGAGAAGTTGCTGACGAAGTGGGCATCAGCGTAGGATCATTCCATCAAATTTTGAGTGACAAACTTGATATGCGTCGTGTCAGTGCAAAACTCGTGCCACGTTTGTTGACTGACGATCAGAAACAGACCCGTGTTGAAATCACCCAGGAACTTCTTGCCAATGACAATGAAAACTTCCTTAAGTACATCATAACAGGCGATGAGACGTGGGTTTATGGCTATGATATTGAAACGAAGGTGCAGTCGTCGCAGTGGGTGGGCAAAGGGTCTCCTCGTCCAAAAAAAGCACGCATGAGTCGGTCAAAGATCAAGGTGATGTTGGTTGTGTTTTTTGACTTCAAA
>CABFOW010000984.1:93748-149817 GCA_902141385.1 Timema californicum
ATATATACATACATACATATATACATACATACATATATATACATACATATATACATACATACATATATATACATACATACATATATACATATATATATATACATACACATATATATAAATACATATATATATATACATACATATATACATATACATACATACATACATATATACATACATACATACAGACATACATACATACATATATATATATACATCCATATATACATGCATACATATATACATACATACATACATCCATATATACATGCATACATATATATATATATACATCTATATATACATACATACATACAATCACACTTATATTTAGCCGTCTATCCATATAAGACATACAGCCATACATAACATGTTTTCAATAAATACTTGTAAATATACTACATCAATTAGAATGAAAATATTAATACATACAGGTATATAAAATACACACAATTCTATTAACGCATTTAAAGCACACATTCCATATAACAATAAATTATAACAACAAATCCGTGCCAGTGTCAGTCAGTTTTTACTTTTAGAGTTTTTTTCTTTTTTCCCCTGTGAGCTAGAAGGTTATAATTCGAAATGAGGTTTCCTGGGTATTCGATAAATGTGGTAAGATTCCTAAACATTAAAAATTCAAAAGAGGGCCAACATCCCCATATTTATCTTACAAGCCAAAAAATGCGATATGTCCAATAGTGCTTAAATTCAATCTCCAAGGATTTCAAAAATTTCTAAATATAACCCAACTGTAATTATTTTTCGAGATTCCAGTTGGATGGCCATAAATCATTGCCAAAATGATTTAAACAATTTCTAAAATTGTTTTTTACGTTTATTTTTCAATAAATTCTATATCTGGGGGTTATTTCTAAGACCAGTACACAATAATCCTTCATTGGTTCTCGAAATCCCAATCAACTGACCCTAAATTGGTACCCAAATGGAAGATAAGGTAGGGCATGGGAGTTATTTAATTTGAAAAAATCTTTAGGGGAGGTAGAAAACAAAATTTGACAAGAATGTAGAGGGAGTACTCCAAATAAAAAATGGTACAGATCTCTGCACGTACTTTTTCACTCCATTGTTTAAAAATGAGTATATTTAATCCAATCTCGTAATATATGTGAAACGAAATAATATATGTTAGCAAAACAAACAAAAAAATTGCGTTATACTTACGGTAAACATTTTTTTACTCGCAGAGTAAAATTTTAGGATTTTCTTTTTTAAAGAATTAAAGTACTCACTAATATATTTGGACAAAACAAAATAGATATTGGGTCCACAATGGTCAATAATTCATATTAAAATTAAATTCCTACTTCCGGTTAAAATATCAACATTTTTTTTAGGGGTTTCACAACTTATGGTTAGCGCATTTTTATTAAATTCCTCATTTATAAATTTAGACCAGTAAAAAAGGTAAATATAGACTATCGAGACAAAAATGATAGAGATAGATCATTGTTCTACAAACATTTCTCATAAGAGATTAAAGAAAAAAAGAACATCGACTTTTTCAGAGACTTAACTTATCTACTACGGTACCTGGTGGTCTAGAGGTAAGGTGTCAGACTTCTGTGCTGGTGGCCGGGGTTCAATCCTCGGGGTCGGCACAGATTTATCTGATTACCAAACCCTTCCTTCACCTCTGACAAGACATCTTGTGAATAGTGAGGAATGCCATGTCTCCACCGTGGTTCGGATTCCACGTTAAACTCTAGGTCCTCCATTTCATCTCACAATCACCCTACCATTTACACATTAGACGAAAACTCAAATAACACTTTTTCCGATTCGGGGGGGTCATGAAACGTTGAAATTCATCAAAATCTCTAGTTTATTTTTTTTGACGATCACAATACTTTCTCTACCTGTAATATAGCAAGAAAGTAATAAAAATAGGGTTTATATTTATAGGTGTGTAATAGTGAAAGTGTGAAATTATATTACTCTTAGATTGCCCTGTAACAATCGACAACATGACATTGATAAAGCTTGGCTATTTAATCCGTCAACTATCATATCTAAACCTTTAATCCCCCAAAAATAGTTATTTCTGCTACCCCTTTACTCTCAGTGTGGAGGTATCTCTAAAGGTAAATGTAGTTCCAGAGCATAAAAACTACCAAAACAAGCGTCGATTAGCTTGAAAGAATGTATTGTGACATAATTATTAAAAATACTTTATTTATTTTGGGCAGTTTAAATTTGTGTTAATAGCTATTTACTTTGATACTCGAACTGAAACATTTCATGTGAAACACCGTTTAAAATAAACTAATTTAACCTTTTATGGTTGTTATTATTATTATTATTCGACCTTTATCATAAAAGAAAAGCCATAGTTAAAGATTTATACAACTCCCTTTTTAATAATCTATCATGTATAGGCCCTTCCTTGAATATTAACATTTAAGTGGTTTTGGTTTATTTGTTTGCTTATTGATCTTTCTTTTTAAATACTTATGCCTTTGATATTAGCCGACTACTTTTTTGCCGTTAAGATGTCTTAATTTTTTTAACTTATCATCAGTATGTATAATTATTTAACTATGTTATTATTTAGTTATATCATAGGTCTCACGACTGTTGTCCATCATATTAATAAAGGAAATGGAAACTATTATTATTAGTATTATTATTATTATTATTACTATAGAATATCTACAAGGCCATTCGTGGTGGGGTTTTTGATTGAACTGTTTAACTGTCACTGTTACCATCTGACACTCATTGTTAGGGAACATAATCACCTTCTTATGAAGAACGTTATGTCAGGCTTTATTGATATGTTTGGCTCTATGACCCAATTGTTTAAAATAGACTTACCATGGCTGGCACCCTTGATATATCCTGGTTATTTCTTCTATCATGAGTACGGCGTCTCTGTGAGCTAATATATAGATAAATTGCCTGTTGGGGGAGGGATTTAAGGATCATCTCTCATCATATAATATTTGAGTTAATAATTAAGACTAGGTTGGATACAAAAAAAAATGCAGTTGATAAATATTAAATATTGAAGAAAAATATTACGTATAAAATGGTTAACTTATATATTTGGTCTAGTTGGACAAATTTTAAGCTTATAAAGTAGATTAAACTTGCAATCAAATCAACGTAGTGCCCAAGATTATTTTTATTCTAATCAAAAACTGAGTGAATAATTAACCCTCCTTCTGGATGACTAATTTATAATTTCATCATTGCATACCAAGAAGTTAGCTATGTTATAATATTACTATACTTTTCCTTCTAAGTTTAAATTATTTATATTCACAAATTCTTATTCCTGTATTTTGATCAGTGATATATAGCTTCCATATAGCTATTAATAAACTTGACCTTAATCCTGGTTCATAATATTTCTAGCCTATATTATGGAGTCCTTATACCATTACTTAGGGTGATTAGTGAATTTACCTTAATAGTTTTGCAAATTATAGTACTATTACTCTAATTATCGGGCTTCCAGTATGCTTCAAATTCCCCCTTAAAGACCCAAAAAGTGACATACAAAAAATATTATAAACAGTTTTCCTTAAACAACTCTAACTTTGGAAATCTTAAAATAACGCTAATTTTAAAATAAAATAAAGCTTTTTTAAAAGTTTATTAATTCATTAGAAGTACTCTCTTAATTTTAATACTTCAAACTAAGAATCAAATCAAAGACATTAAATTATTATACAGATAAATGGTTACAAATAATAGGAAAAATAAAGTAAATAAATAAAGAGTAGTAAAAGCATGAGAATTCAAAAAGAAATTACATTATTTAATAAATGAACAAAAATAAACAAACGAAAAAGCAGAATAATGTAATTTTCAATATTTGAGATAAAAAGTCTACTAGGTAAATTAATGATACACCAGTCCTTTAAATAACTCTCTGAGTTTGGCTTTTCTTTTGTGATAAAAGTCAAATTCGCCAAATCTTGAATTGGTGCTATGGATATACGACCTATAGGGCTTGCCTTGTAAGAGTTACTGAGTGAAATAAATGTTGGATTACTGCTGTCTCTATAAGAGATATGAAATACCTACATGAACATGGGCAGTTTTAGAGTAAGGTTGTTTTTGAAAATATTAAAAACAAAAAGGGCATCTCAATAAAATCCACGCGAGAAGAGAATTTTAAGCCCTAAAATGTTTCGAATTACGTGATAATCATAATAAATTCAATTAGTAAATAATTGATAGTAGCCTGCAGCAACAAATGTACAGCACGTTGAAAGTTTTCCAACCTAAGAGTCAGTTAAGGTAATGGAATTCCAAGAAAGACTTGCAGATTCAAGCTTAACAAAACCTAAGGTATAGCACAGGCACAAAATACCGTCGACTTTCTTAAATGAAATGTCATAAATTGAATAAGTCTAAATAATTTCAATGTTTGAGATATTGGTCAACATGATAGTGAAAGTTGGGTTTGTTATTGAGAAGAACACCTAGCTCATTTATATAAAGGGAGTGAAAGATGTATGCATTGGCCAATTTATAAGTAAAAAGTATAGAATTAACTATCCTAATTAAATATATGAACTTGGTCTTTGATTTATAGATACACATTCTATTTTCAAGAGACCATTGTGTAAAATACCAACTATGTCGTTTTGTAAATCAATACAATTAGCAGTTGATTTAATAATATTAAATGGTTTGACATAATCTGCACAGAGTAAGTAATATTGGCCAATGCCATCAATAAACACAACAAAGAAAAGAGGATCTGATTCTTAGCCTTGAGGAATACCGCAAGGGACTAAAGATGTTTTGGAGATATGGGGAACTATTTTAAAAGCAAATGATCTATTAGGCAATTAGTTATTTTTATTAGCACCACGTCTTACTACCCGTTCGGGTTATACGCACTTACGCTAATATGTAATGGTAGGGTGTGTACCGTAGCTACAGACTAGACCGTCACCAACAACTGTTTTCAACTTACCCTTTTGACAGAAAAGTCGAAGTTTCATTGAAGATCAACTATTGCACAACAGAANAAATAGTTGCTAAACAAATTTATATATGAGTGAGATAGGCCCAAATTACAAAGTTTCAAGAGAATACCACTACTGTATGCTGACATAGGTCAAAATCCTGACTTTGGTTAACATAAATAGCATCAACCAGGCGTTGAGTAGAGACCTGAGAGGCAACATGTCCCAGAAATTCTACTAGATTTGTGATAATATATTTACTTTTTTAAAATAAATTTTTAATTTCTGAGAATTTATTCTTGAAGTGGTGGAAATTATGCTCGTGTACTCATTTCTCGAATACATTAGAGAGAGATAGGTATATATGTACCAACATTTGTCTTAGCCTCTTTTTTTGAAAATAGGTATGACAACAGATTGTTTTTAATATTAGGGGAAAAGTTTAATTTGAAAAGCTAATGTTAAATATATGGTTGAGCAATGGACTGGAAATGTTGGAACAGTTTTTAACAATAATGCTTGGAATTCCATCTGTCCCAGCACATCTAGAAGAACTATTTTTTTTATTGCATTATCAACATCCAATGGTGTAGTGTGGCATGGATACAGGGGTGCGCTAGTTTCAATATCGGGGAAGGGTAAGACAAATAAGGCTGAATTATACACGGAATGAAAGTAAGTCCCAGACTCATTTGCAATTATTAATAAAAGTTCCTTAATAATCTTGCAATTAATTTCTAGGTTTAACGGGGATAATTTATTCACAAGATTATTTTCAAACAAATTCCCAAATTCCTTGGTTTTGGTTTTGATACTATACTCCATTGAGTTTATTCAAATGGTATAAAATATTTTAACTGTATTTTTTTATAGATATCATATTCTGAAAATTGAAAAATGACACCTGGACACGGGAATCGAACCCGGGACCTTCAGCTTAGTACGCCAATGCTCTTATCACTGAGCTATCCAGGATTCGTCCCGTGGCCATGGTCATTCTTCACTCATAGTTTAAGGCAGAGTCTAAGATGGACGTGCGGAATGACCATGGGCACGGGACGAATCCTGGATAGCTCAGTGATAAGAGCATTGGCGTACTAAGCTGAAGGTCCCGGGTTCGATTCCCGTGTCCAGGTGTCATTTTTCGATTTTCAGAATATGATATCTATGTGGGACTATCCACACTAAAATGCATTAACAATAGTTTCGGCTATTTGTTTCATTAATGTATTTTTTTAGTTAAAAAGCCTTTTCAAATAATCTATACATATAATACTTAGCCAACATTATTAAATTGGCCTATTATAATTTAGCTGTATGTTAATGTTCATTAGACGAAAATGGAATACTTATAACTATATATTAAATGCCTTGTTTATGAAAATGTATAGGAAATAGAAAATGTTTAAATATAAATTCTGGCCAAGATTAATTAGTTTCTGTCCGTTATTAATGAGTTCTCCAATATTTCCATTTAAAGTTCATGTGGGAGTCAGTTGATGTCACAAATATCGATATTTGAAAAAAATTAATTTCCTCTGCAATCTTATTAATATCAGTAAATGGGTCTTAAGAGTGTTTTCCAAAATCAGGAAATGAATTTGTCCAAAGCAGCTTCGGTGGCTGCATAATCCCAGGCTACATACTGCAGATGATGGCAAAATTGGGGTTCGGGTCCCTGTTGAGACGAGGTGTACTGAAGGTGTGTTTGTATAAATGTTTTTCATTCTCCTATTAGAAAATGCATATACATTTCTCTAAACTCAACCTTACTCATCACAGCATATCAGCATTTTCAGATTTGATGGCGAGACATGATAATAAAAAAAATATTTAAGGTATTGGCGATTGTGATTGGATTTCAAAATTTTCAACAAATACAAAATTGTTATTTAAAAAAAAGCTCTGCTCGTAAGAGCCAATTTTGCCTTGAGATATATGACTTCACAGAAAATATCACTTTTAAAACCTCCATGTTTCTTTTACGTATGAACCTTTAAAATTTAATAAAATCATCTTTAAATCAACCCTTCCCCAAATAAAACAAGAAAATAAATAGACTACTATTTCATACAAAATACTCACTTGCATGAAAGTGTAAATGTAAAAAAAAAATGTTATTTAAATATTTCCTATGTATTTTGTATTCAATGAAACAACACACCAAATTTACAAAAAAAAAGTTAAAGAAAGAAGAGTATAAAAGTAATGTAATTATTTATACATATTATAGAAATGTAGAAGCCTTACGTACCGATAAGAGCCTTTATGAATCCAAAAATACATATCGGCTACAATTATGGTTCTTAAGCAGTTTAGTTTAGGAATTATTTACTCCTGATGATGGTGAGATAGGGGTTTTAATCTTGGTAAGGTATTTTAAAGTGATATTCCCTTAATGATTTTCTGCTCCCCGTCTACGCAAGTACGGGTACACTTCCTATATAGTCCAGTCCCCTTCATCCCTAACACATTAGCATAGTTGGTAGTTAAGTGTATGCGTGATGCCAAAAACAAACATAAACCTCATAATCAATATACTTAATTAAGCTCTTTATTTTCAAAATAATAGTTATTGATGAATTGTAATAGTTCCTTAAGTGGCATTTCATCATCTGCAATGAAAGTCACACCTCCAGTATCTAAACAAGCGTGTCGGAAGTAGTTCTGGATGGTGGCCATTGCCACACTCCTCCGTGCATTGTCGGTAAAAAGTATAAAGGTAAAGGTACCTGTCTGTATTAGCTTGCTGCAACAACCATATGAAGCCTTATCCCGGCTGTCCGCACTCAGCCTTGCGTCCGCTTCCCATTCCAAATTTTTTCTCTATATGGTATCAAAATAATAACTCTGGTAGCGAAAGTGTTTTTTTAAATATGTTTATTTTCGAAGTGTCACAATGCTAGAATTACATTTTCCCTCGGGCATTTTAGTTATATGTATATATATATATATACATATATATATAACTATATATAGAGGCTTATATGTATGTATATGAGACTATATATATATAGTCATATATGTGTGTATATAAGACTATATATAGAGTCTTACTACTAGGAATGCGTGATAACTGACACAGGTATCTCCAAAACTAAGAAAATAGCAGGATAGGGCTTGGAATAGGCTTGCGTACTTAAAGGAACCAAAGGGTTCTCTTTCATCATTTGTTATCTTCTTTTACTATTCTATAAACTAATAAACTCTGAGTTTAGTGGACTCGGTTGTAGTGAACATCCGGCTACAATTAACCTAAATCTTTGGTTAAGTGTTTTTTTATATATGTTTATTTTTGAAGTGTCACAATGCTAGAATTACATTTTCCCTTGGGCATTTTAGTTATATGTATATATATAACTATATATAGAGGCTTATATGTATGTATATGAGACTATATATATAGTCATATATGTGTGTATATAAGACTATATATAGAGTCTTACTACTAGGAATGCGTGATAACTGACACGGGTATCTCCAAAACTATGAAAAATAGCAGGATAGGGCTTGGAATAGGCTTGAGTACTTAAAGGAACCAAAGGGTTCTCTTTCATCATTTGTTATCTTCTTTTAATATTCTATAAACTAATAAACTCTGAGTTTAGTGGACTCGGTTGTAGTGAACATCCGGCTACAATTAACCTAAATCTTTGGTTATAATTCACTTACATTTCAATAGGACCTATTTGTTAAATATTTAACTTATTATGAACCATCAACCTCGGTTTTAGTGAACCTAAAAACTATAATGTCTAAGGGAAAATGTAATCTAACATTGTGACTCTTAGAAAATAAAATTATATTAAAAAACTCTTTTTCTACCATAGTGTATATATAATAGACTATATATATATATATATATATATATATGGAGAGAGAGAAAGACTATTATATATTTATATAATAGACTATATATATTATAAAATATATAGACTATATATTATTGATCTGAGAGCTTGAATTTTTTCGTTCGAGTTGAGCCAAAGTCGAGTATTTCTAAAAGCTTCCGAGCTCGAGTCGAGTTCGATAATAGGCCTATTCATAATTTTAAATATATATCAATATATTAAAACACATGTTCTCAAAATATAAATGACAATAATTTTTATAAATAGTAAATGCTTTTTTATAAAAATGTTAAAAATGGAAATATCGCTTTTTAAATTAGAAATAACACTTATAAAACACAAATTAAAAAACAAGAACACTCAAATAAAAATATAATAAAAAAACAAATAATTAAAGTGGTTTTACACTTATGTCTTTAAGGACATTTAATACCAGGCCTCCACTGTGGTTCGGATTCTATGTTAAAATGTTGGTCCTCCATTTAATCTTACAATCACCCTACATTTACACATTAGTGTAAAGTGCGTATAACCCGAACGGCTTAGTAAGACGCGGTGATAATAATAATAATAATAATAATAATAATAATTTAAGGACATTAAAATTACATTAACAATTATAAAACAAAGTTAATAAAATTAATAATTGCATGATGGCTTGGAAATGTATAGCAAGACAGTGTAGAAAAACTGTACAATGATGTCAAGTATGTGACAGTGAAGGAAGCCAACCTGAAAGGATAGTTAGGCTAGGCCTAGATAAGAACAAACACATTTCTCTCTTCATGTCTTCTTAAACTTTTACACTTTCCACTTCTGTAAAACGTCCACAGTTGCACATTAGTTTGGATTTTCAGGAATATTTACTTTTCATTAATGTATTTTCATATGAAAAATATATATTTCCGAAAATTCAAAACAATGTTCAACTGTGGAAGTTTGAAAAAGTGGGAAGTGTAAAAGTGTAGAAAGAAAATAGAGAAGTGTGTTTGTTTATATCTAGGCCTAACCTAATTATCCTTTCAGGTTGTCTTCCTTCATTATCACTTTACATTATTGTAGAGTGTTTCTCCAGTGTATTGATTAAAAGTTAATACAATTGACGTTTAAAGACGCGGTGCTAATAATAATAATAATAATAATAATAATAATAATAATAATAATAATAATAATAATTATAATAATAATAATTTAAGGACATTAAAATTACATTAACAATTATAAAACAAAGTTAATAAAATGAATAATTGCATTATGGCTTGGAAATGTATAACAAGACAGTGTAGAAAAACTGTACAATGATGTCAAGTATGTGACAGTGAAGGAAGCCAACCTGAAAGGATGGTTTGGTTAGGCCTGTTAAGAACAAACTCAATTTTCTCTTAATGTAATCTTAAGCTTTTACACTTTCCACTTCTGTAAAACGTCCACAGTTGCACATTAGTTTAAATTTTCAGGAATATTTACTTTTCATTTATGTATTTTCATATGAAAAATAATGATTTCAGAAAATTCAAAACAATGTGCAACTGTGGAAGTTTGAAAAAGTGGGAAGTGTAAAAGTGTAAGAAGGAATAGAGAAGTGTGTTTGTTTATAACTAGGCCTAACCTAACTATCCTTTCATGTTGTCTTCCTTCATTATCACTTTACATTATTGTAGAGTGTTTCTCCAGTGTATTGATTAAAAGTTAATACAATTGACGTTTATAATAAGCTAATATTTCCACAAAATATGCTTCAGTAACTTAATTTACCGTATAATAGAGCGAAAGAGTCGTAAACAGTTATAAATTTGAAGTGTTTCTTATTTCTTTTGTTATTCTATAGTGTTATCGTGTATGATCACGGCTTCTGTTCCATTTCCATTCCTCCATGCGGAGTTGAACATGCGCTTTGTACGGGATTTTGCTAGACATTATTTTATTGAGAAATTTACTTAAATTTAATTTTTAATGCTTTTAGAAGCTGATACTCATAATTTAAAATTTAAAATAATATTTCTAGCAAACAATATGAAATAATAAGTGCTTTTTAAATAGAAATGTTGTAAGTTTGGTAAAATATGTATTTTAATAAATAAGATCAACATTGAATTTAAACAGGTTAGCCAATATAATTTTATAACTAAATTAACCGTTTATTGCCTTCCCCGAATGGGAATGGCGTGATTAGGTATGTATATGTATGTAATTTAAACTTGACACAATTGTTCTTTGTTTCTTTGTAAATAACAATTTCTTTGGATAAGAAAATTGAACCAAGGGTTGGGGAGAAATCAACCCTTATATGTATAAAAACACTGCTCCTAGCATTAATTATTACACTTATTTACTTTCTAGATTATTTCCCCATACTTTATACTGCTAAAAATTAGTATATAGTTGCAAACTAATGTAATAATATTTAACAATTTTTTTTTAATGGGGGGTGGTGGGCGAGGGAGATAGCTAGGGGCCCCACAAACAAAGTTTGCCCTTGGCCCCCACCATATACTAAGAGCATCCATGGCTGGTGTAGTGTTTTAGATCTACAAGCTTGACTCTAAAGGTTTTTAAGTTTAGTGCCAACAAAAGGCAATTATTTTCTTAATTAAATTATTGAAATATGGAATAAATGGTATTGTGCCGTATATACTTTCTCCCACCTATATATTAAAATAGCGACACTTTCTTTAAAAAAGAGTAAGCTATAAAATATATAGTTTCAGATAAACTATACAAAATAGTATAAATGAAAAATTATGATCAAATAGGCCTACAGAACAATTAAAAAAATGATATTTTCTTTTCACCAAAGAACATAGCCCTCGTTTCAAAGTTCTTCATTAAAGAATATCAGTCTATTTTTATTTTTTAATGAACTAAAACATTACAATAATAAGTTATTTCATATTTCGAATAGTTGCTGATATATGGGCCTATGATAAAATTGGAGTTTTCCATTTACTCAAGTAGGCCCTACCCTTATTGATGTTTTCATGGGAAAACAAGAATAGCTATTTTTTGTAATGTTATTATTATTAGGACCGCGTCTTACTACCCATACGGGCTATACGCACTTACGAAAATGTGTAATTGTAGGGTAATTTTGTGATGAAATGGAGGACCTACATTTTAACGTAGGATCCGAACTACGGTGGAGGCCTGGCATTCCATACATTCACAAGTTGTGATTAATATACTTCTTGTCAGAGGTGAAAGAAGGGTTTGCTAATCAGATAAATCTGTGGTGGGACTAAGGATTGAACTTCGGACCCCCAGCACAGATGTCTGACACCTTACGCCTAGACCACCAAGTTACCTTTGTAATACTAAATGTCTAAATAAAAAACTTAATTAAATTGATTAAGTGAATTTGTAGACATCGATTTTCTTTCTTTTAGCCCTTCAGTAAACATCTTTTCTTAATTTTAAAGGTTGGATATCTAATTCCAAAAATTCCTTGGTAAAAGCTAATGAAAATCCTAGATACAAAGATCCAGCCCAATCAGGAAAATAGTTTCGGCTCTAGTTCGAGATACAGACGGGCAGACAAATGGCACCGCGAAACCCACCTTTTTGGTAAAACGTCGATATTTTTATTAAAATATTGAGTAAAACTCTTTTGACGATCACAATACCTCGAATGATTGAGATTAAGGAATAAGACTAAATATGTTGAGGAAATAGATTTTATTAATAGAAAAATATACTTTTCATAATGGTTTTACAAAGATGGTAAATTAAAATATTTAATAGAAAAAACAATGATTCAATTTTAATTTTCTTACAATATATTTTTGAAGAGTAGCTAAAAAAAAGAATACATTTGTAAATGCACGATATAAAGATTGAAAGTCATATTTTGTGATCACATGCTAAATAGATCAAAAATTCAAGATAAATGTTCAATTTAATATTGATTTAATTTTTTGTTTCCATCAGGTAACTACTTTTATTATAATTTGTAATTCTTCTTCAAATATTTACGAGAAATTTAAATCCGCATTAGAAGTCCAATAAATGGTGTCTAATTGGAATATTTCCAAATCGTCTCAAAATATTCTGAACGTATTTATTGGTTTGTTGAGGCTGAACCAGAATTGGTCTAATGGTTTGTATACTAAACACAATGTCTTCTTCATTCTCGTCATTTGCTTTATTATTAGTGTCGTCGTCAATTGAAGTACTTGTTCTATTGCTGTTTATGAACAATGTATCATTATTAGAGCCAATTTGAGAAGAAGTGGGAATTGAGCTAACTTCATCTGAAGAACCTAAGACTAACTCAGTTGTAGAAGAACTTGTGTCAGATTCAGTTGTAGGAGAACTTGTGTCAGATTCAGTCGTAGGAGAACTTGTATCTGATTCAGTTGTAGATGAGCTTATGCCAGATTCAGTTGTAGGAGAACTTGTGTTAGATTCAGTTGTAGGAGAACTTGTGTCAGATTCAGTTGTAGAAGAGCTTATGCCAGATTCAGTTGTAGAAGTACTTGTGCCAGATTCTGTTGTAGATGAGCTTATGCCAGATTCTGTTGTAGAAGAACTTGTGCCAGATTCTGTTGTAGATGAGCTTATGCCAGATTCAGTTGTAGGAGAACTTGTGTCAGATTCAGATGTAGAAGTACTTGTGCCAGATTCTGTTGAAGAAGAACTTGTGTCGGATTCAGTTGTAGAAGAACTTATGTCAGATTCAGTTGTAGAAGAACTTGTGTCAGATTCAGTTGTAGAAGAATTTGACACTAAATCAGCTCTATAGAAACTTGAGTCAACTCCCTCTGTAGAATCAATTAGCCCATTGGTTGTATTGGAACTTGTAGTAGAGTTGGTATCAGCTTCAGTAGTTATGTTGCTGTGACCTGACCCTGTGAGTTTATGCCAGCCTTCTGAAACCTCACTTATTAAGTTCTGCCACCAACTGCCAATACTTCTTTTTTCTTTAAATTGTTCATAGTCATTAGCGCTGAAGCCATGGATTGTCTGAAACAATCAAATAATCTTAAGACAGTGTTTAGGGAAACAATAAATAAAAATACAGCTATTTTGGAGAAAAAGGATGAAATGTAATGCTGTAATGCGTACTTAATCTAGGGCATTGGGAACTATAAAGTTTATTGATGCACTCACGAACGGATCCAACCAGCCCTATCCTGAACTAATTCTGCCCCTTCTACCTTACTACATACACCCTAGTCCCTAATAATTCAGGTCCATTCTGATTTTACTATCTGATCCGCTTCTAGGTCTTCCTACTGGTTTATTTACACTATTTGCCAGTCAATACCTTGAACATGGGCTTAGCTTCTTCCATTCGCTCTGTATATCTCTCCCATCATAGCCTACTAGAGTTTATTAACCTAACAATGTCTGGTGACTAGGAGAGGGTATTTAACCCTATATTAATAAACATTCTTTGCATTACTTTATCTTAATATGTTTTTGTATCAATTATTTTCATAATCATTTGGTTTTCAATAATCCAAAATTTCTCCTCGTCGTGTAAGGTAAAAGTAAATGTTTCACAGCCATAAGGAACGACCAAAAAATGAAGTGCCACTCAAACATAAAATTGGAAACTAGAAGTTGGAAAATATACAGCAGTTCAAGCACCTGGGAAGTCTGTTGACAAAGGATACCTACTGGACCAAGAAAACTAGGTCGAAAATTGCTCTAGGCAAGGAAGCTTTCAGCAAGAAGAGGTTACTGCTTATCAACCAGTTGAGTTTGGAACTTATGAAGAAGCCTATGAAAATCTAGATTTGGAGCATCGTGCTGTATAGAGCAGAAACTTGAACTCTTAGGAAGATGTAAAGGAAATAATTGGATAGCTTTGAAATGTGTTTCTGGAGGAGACTTGAGAATATCAGGGGGTCAGACAGAAGAACAGACAGACAGACAGACTTAAGAAGAGTGGGTGAGAAGAGTACCATTTTGTATGGGATTCGTTGGTACAAAAGCAAACTGGATAGGGCTCATCCTTAGGAGGAACTATCTTCTACACGATGTCATAGAAGGAAAGGTTGGGGAAAAGAGACGTTTAAGAAGAAGGACGATTCAAATATTAGTTATCTTGAAGGAAAGAAGATCATTCTGAGAGGTCAAGGAGGAGGCACAGCACAGGGTGCATAGGTGGTCTAAGCTCACTCACAAAAAGAATGGACCTGTTGTAAGACAGAACAACTAATAATAATAGTAATAATAATATATTTATTTACAACATGTGAGATGTTAACAACCTTCTTACTTGGTACCAGCATGCAGTTTACGATTAGTATCCTAATTTCCACTCTAATATTGTTATAGCTAGTTTATATTTTTCCTAAATATTTGACATCTTTAGCCCTTGGGAAATGAAAGAGGTTTCCACTATAGTAGACGATGTTGCTTATCTTATCATTTCAGGTTGAGTGAAGGGAACGTCTAATCTTGATTATAAGTATTCAATTTTGCGGTATCTTGTAATATTGAGTGAATATAGCATGTTTTCAATTATCATAGGTGGTGGTATTATAGGTACTTTCTTGTAAAGAAAGTTAAGTAAGTGAGATGTGTTCTCAATGTTGTTAGGTATTATGGATTTATTTCCGTTCAATGTTAGGATAAAATAACTTTTGATCAACTATGGCAAGTGTTGTAGGTTGTTGATATAGTAGAGTTGAATAAAGTGAACGTATTTTCTGCTAGGGTATGTACTGTGGCTCAATGTAACTGGTAGAGTGGAGTGAAATAGTATCTATATTGGTAAGTATAAAATCTAGTTGCAATTTAGAAAGCATAATGGGGCATTATATGTATCTGAAGAACGTGAGAATGTTGAATGTCACCTGTAATTTTCACTGTGGTAAATTATACCTCCAATAAATATTATAAAGTTTGCTTCGTCGTGTTATTAAATATATTTATCAGCACCAAATCCGGAATTTTGATTGCAGTTAACTTGTGAGCAGTCAGGAGGGTGAAACATATTTTCTATCATCCGAAGCCTCACATCAACCTATCTCACTCATCATTGCAACTTAAAATGGCATGTGAAGGCACACGAAAAATTTCAGTGTTTTTTAGTTTTAAAAGAAAACAACTTTTCTCGGCTGAAAATCAAATATGGAAGAAGTAGAAACAGAGTTTAATTTTTATTATATAGTTTTTTAAAACCATATTTTAATACCCATTCAGGATATAAACCTATTCACTAATTGCTCTATAACAGGTTAGGGGTGAAGAAGGTTTAATTTATATAAAGGGTGCTAGAATTTGCGTGTAAGGAAAGTGGGAAACCATTTGGGAAAAA
This sequence comes from Timema californicum, assembly GCA_902141385.1. Classification (NCBI taxonomy): domain Eukaryota; kingdom Metazoa; phylum Arthropoda; class Insecta; order Phasmatodea; family Timematidae; genus Timema; species Timema californicum. The sequence goes on from CABFOW010000984.1 coordinate 109,819, forward strand.
CAACCCTCAGTACACCCGACTGGGATCAAACGCCGATCTCACCATCATCGGCAGTCAGGTCTATTGCAAAATTGACGCATTAGAACATGCTGCCACCAAAGTAGATTTTACACATAGTAATCCCAATAGTTCTTTAATATTTGACATAAGCATATTAGCATTTGATTAAAAACTATTTAAATGAGGAGGAAAAGTTCTCATCAAATACTAGGAGATCCTTTACAGATATTCAGACATGTTTGAGAGTACAACGTAAATATTTTTTTTAGTACTGCGTCTTCCTACCCGTTCAGGTTATACGTTTATGTACTAGTTACGGTAAATATTTTAAGGATTAGGAAGGTTATATTTAGAAGAAGTGTACCCATATTTGCTTTAAGGGAATGTGTAAAATGATATTGGAAATAATACCCTCACCTGACCAAGATCTTCCTGTCATCGGCAGTCTAGTCTACTCTGATAAGTAGTGCCTTAGACCATGTAGCCATCCAAGCGGGTTAAATAAGTATAGATTCTATGTTTCTACTGGTGAAAATTTTTATTTATTTTGTCCGAAAATCTTTTTGCCATAAAAACGGCATAATTACTACCCTTAGCTCGTCCCACCTAAACCCCTTAATGATATAGTTGTCAACATATTTAGTTGATATTTACAACCTTGCCAAATCCACTGGTTTATAAATGGATAAACAAGTCTATCTCACAATCCCCAGAGCACCTGGGTAGCTGGTCCAGCCTGCGCCTGAGAGTGTTTCTAGGTGTAATATACCATCGGCCATATAACACACAAATTACTGTATTTTAAGTCAACGGGACCAGATAACTCATCCATCAAAGCATCAGATGAGTTGAAGATGAAGTGTCCAGCTATCGGAGCGTATTGCAGAACATGGCCTTAAAGGTCGTTCAGCACCAAATATCAAGTAATTACATTATGTTGTCAATCATAATACTCGAAGAGGTTTCCAAACAAATTATTCATTGTTTAACTCTGATAATTACTACCAACTACTTAGTATGTAGACAGACAGGTGTGCTCTCCTACATCAGTCCTTATGATGACTCTATATATTATAATATTTTAACATGAAGACATTTATGATATTTAGATAGCCTAGTTCATTTTAACGTAGCAAAATCAAAATAAATAATTATTACCAGTAAGCCCTTGGGAAATTTTCACACATTCAACCTTCTCCCCCCTCCCCCCTCACCCCACCCCCCGTCCACCTTATAAAAATATAGTCTTTGTTGGGTTGTTGAAATTAAATACTCAGCGAATTGTATACACAAAAAAATTGCAAAGAGAGTTTATTTTCGGTAATTGGTGCAAAAATATTGTTAGATTTTTCTTTTAACTTGAATTTTAAACAAACAATGTGTTTTAACGTAAACTGAGTATGCTATGTCAGAAGTCAGTAAAAATAATCTATCCACTGATGACTTATTCATCGCTGTAGGCTTTGTATTAGTTGATAAAAAGGGATGTTGACAACAAAAATAACATACAGGATTATTAATGCCAGTGAAGAAGCCCTGGGTAAATACTATGTTTTACGCCTCTAATCACTGTTCACTTTATAGCCACTAATGTTTACAAAACACAAGCAGCCACCACACGTTACGTAATAGAGGCTTAGTTACCTCTTCCCAACAGTATAAGGTGTGTTAGCCATCATATTGTACATAATATAGGCTTCTATAATCCTTAGAAGTACAGTGGATTCCGTTTGATCCGGGCACAGGTGGTTAATAGGGGTGTCCATCAATTTGTGACACAATTTGATGAACAGAAACAAAACACGTAGTTAGCCGGAATATTTCTGATTAGTTGGGCCAATTTGCATCTTAATTAGGTAAGTTAATGTCATGATTGTACAAAATACCGTGTGTAAAAGACACGCATGCTTTGTACATAAGCTGAGTCAGTTTTTACAAAGTGCTGTAGATTAAATGTGTTGCTATGTTTTGGTAATCGTATTGACGACCACCTTATAAGTAAGGATCAAATTACGACTATCAGGAAATTATTATTAAACAAATATATCCAAAACACTTAAGCAACAAGAAGATCAATTAAATAATTACTATGTAATACCTAAATGCCAGGAAAAATATCGCGTAATTGAGATGCTATTTCAAGCGGGAAGCCAATGAAGGCAGTCCTTTATCAGCGTAAGATACCTGAGCCGACTTTGTTCATTAAATTCCACAAAGAGAAAAAAGTCTGGGTACAGTTGATAATTTTTTCAAAGTAGGAACCCTTATTAATGTTTAACATTTGCTCATCACAATTCAATATTTCAACTGAATTCTTCATATGTAGGCCCTATATTAAATTATATTTGTTTTATTTTATCTTTAGTACTTTTAAAATAAATAATTTCACCAATATGAATTAAATACAGCGGGATTTCTTTAAATGTCGCATTAATTTAAGTTTAGTCATACAGTTTTTCTCTGTAATAATGTGTTTTATGCTAATTAGTTGTAATTTCACTTAATTGAGGAAGCCGATTTTTTGGGACAGTGTGATCTAGTCTCGTTGTGTCCCAATTAACAAGAATCTATTGTGATCAAATCAATAATAGTTGACATAATTGAGGCTTGGTTACCTCTTCTCAACTGTATAATTAATATAATCAATAATACTTAACATAATTGAAAAAAGTTACCCTCAACTAAAGCTTACGAGCTATAACAAGAAATATGTCTGGCATGATGAAGTCTTCACTGCTTCCAATCATATTTAGGCCCATATGTTACAGGCCTTTCTGTTTACAATTTAGGAGGCTCATTTGTATAGTATCGTCTTTACAAGCTATAGAAAGATTTTATACCTATACAAACTGGAGGCTATGTTATTATCTTCACTTATATTTCAAAATCATAATATTTCAATACTACATTTGTTCCTTAGTTTCGCTTTGTAACTGATTACTAATTTCCCTCTATACATATTTGCGAGCCTATAATGACGCTGTACAGTAGTGTGTCAACTAATTCTATGTTTCATAGATAAAAGTATGGCCTACAGTATATTCAAACCCTACTAGCAAAAGAGTGGTGTTTTGTTTTAAATCCAACAGTGTGTATACATCTTACTTAGTGTAAAAATAATACTTATAATCGATTATATGAATATGATTATCTGAGACGGGTTTCCTATTAACTATGAATATAATAGTATTACGTTTAAATAATTTCACTTGTTAATTCAAAATTAATCCAATTTTCTCTACTACAGTTTATATTATTTCAATAAATCTCCGTAATGTCCTTTTTTTTACGAGGAGATCAAATATAAAGCTATGTCCTGTCAGTGGGTTCTCAACAACAAGAGATATCAGATTGGCAATAAAGATTGCTGCAAGGGAAGGCTGGTGGTTTAAGCTTGTCAACAGAAGGAAAAGTTTCAAATACAATGAGACATATGCTCTGGTAGCACATATGACAACTGTTTGAAGAATGCTAGCCACCATCAATCGTAAAGATCACATGCATGTCAGATGGATGTAAAGAACGCTAAGTTATATCTGGTATGTAAACTTAAAAAGTCATTATATCCTCAAGTAGGCATACCGAAAATGGAACAAGTTCCTTGACATTTTACTTAGGTCAATTGTTTTTAACAAATGCAGAGATATACATGTCTGTACCTACATGTTATCGCTGATAACAAGATATACTAACTGATAATTGTATGCGATTCAATCAATAGCAGTACTCACGTATAGCTTCTCGAAAAGATAAAAGTATCACTTCAATTTAAGTTTTACATGAAAGATTTGGGTAAATTGCAATTTTTTCCTTGGAATAAAAATTTAAAAAATAAATGGTGGTATTTATCTTAGTTGATTGTCACACATCAAAAGGATTTTATGCAAATTCAAAATACAAAACTGCAAAGTTGCTAAAACATCCATGGAACCTAAACATTTTAATTATGATGAAGGATCCACTTCTATATTTGGAATAAGGCTGCACAAAGAGCTCATAGGCACTTTGATGTATTTAATGCTATGCGTCAGACCTGACCTGAGTTATTCTAACAATTAGTTCAGCAGGTTTCAAAGTTGAACAATTAACAATCATTGGGAGTGATAGAAGCGTGTTATTTGCTATCTACGGGGAACTTCACACTTTGCACAGTATTCTCCTAAAGAAGAAGGGACACTTCTAATAGAATATTCTGATGCAGATTGGGCCAATTACTTCAGTTGCAAGTCATCTGGGTTTATTCTGAAAGTGTATGGTTCAACTATAGCCTGAACAACTAGGAAACAGCCTAATGTTGTCTTGAATATCTGTAAGACAGAATCTATTTTTCTATATTTTAATATACCTGTACTGATGTTCTGTGCCTACGCAGTTTACTATGGTAACTGGGAATCAACCCTGGAGTGTGCACCATAAACGAGGACAACCGGACTGCCATAAAGTGTCTTGAAAAGGGGGAACTCTAAAGATTGAAACATATTGTGAAGTAGAATTTTGTTCAGGAGTTAGTTTATGATACAGTTGTAAAAATATAATATGTCCACATTGAATTTCAAATTGTGGATATTTAAACCAAAAGTTTAAATGTTACTAAATTTAAACAAAATTATGTGATTAAGTATGATTGAATTCTTCATAAAATTGTCGAAGATATTTGAAATCAAGGTGTTGTAACCTTGAGCATGTTAAATTGAGGCTAAGTGTTGGTATTTAACAATTATTAATTTAGAAAAGGGCACATTTTCTTTCCTACTGAAATAACAATTTCTAAAACTTACTGTATTCTTATTTAAGTATTTTAATATAGAAAATGAAAAAGTATAGTGTGTAGTTTGCTTTAATTTAGATAGTGAATATTTACTGTTCAATTAAAGTGCTAATTTTCAATCTACTAATCCTTTAATTGTATCGGTCCCACCTTGTATATGGAATTAAATGCCCATATTTTGATCATGCTTTAATCAAAAAGAATGAATGGGAAATTTGAAAAGTGTTTTGTTTTGAGAAACAATAAACTTCTGAACAAAGCCCAAAATACCTTTCTTATAACCTTAGTTACAGAGTCAATAGTCACTTCAACAAACAATATTGTCACTTTCATTTAAAATACAAGAGAAGAATTAGCTATATATCTTCTAGAAACCAAATTTGCAGCTACTGGTCGCTTGTCGTGACTACACCAATAATATGGTCACGTTACAAGACTTGTCCCTCTGTGAAACAAGGCCCTGGATTTTGGAACGTGTAGCCTAGTTATGCAGGCTATGTATAATCACTTCTTTGGTTTTACATGACAGCTAGCAGAAGGTATCAGTAATACCAACATTGGCTGAAAGTAACTTTTGTCAACATACTTGAAAATAATAATTATTTACTAATTATTACTTTTATAATCACTAAAAATATTATCAATCACTTTTAAAACTACCTCCTCAAGTATTACAGTATAATTTTATTTTCCATAATCAAATTTAAGAAAAAAAAGTCTAGTAAATTGATTCTAGTTTTTCTTTTAGCTCTTGTGGCGATTACAGGTTAGAAAGAGTGTGAAAATGTACATTTAATTGTATAATATTTAGTTATTAATATTTTTTTATAAATGCCCTCACATATCTTTAAGTTAAATAAATGGTTTGTGATAATAAAGAGGAAAAAACATACAAAATGTTTGTGAATGTTACAAAATTTAAACAAAAGTATGTGATTGTGTAGGATTGAATTCTTCATAAAATTGTCGAAGATATTTGAAATCAAGGTGTTGTAACCTTGAGCAAATTAAATTGAGGCTAAGTGTTGGTATAACTATTTAATATTTATTAATTTAGAAAAGGGCACATTTTCTTTGCCATTGCTGGTAGTAATGTTTGTCACCATAACGTATTTGCACCTTTCTGTTAGGTTTCTTTTATGTGAAGCTCATATTATTATTCAGTTATGTAAGTGTTTGAATCGGGTCAAGTTGTAATGCTCGTTTAGCACGGATACGGTTGAACGTTACATAAACCTGCAGTAGCACGTTTAGAATTCAAACCCATTAACAATACATATATATATATATATATTAGTTACACTAATGGGTTAGGGATTAGCAAGACTTAATTGAGAATGATGTACTCGCATTAGCATAGAGGGAGGGTGGAAAACCATTCAGAAAACTATCCTCAGTGCACACGACTGGGATCGAACCCCGATCTCTCCATCTTTGGCAGTCTAGTCTAACACGAAAGTAGCGGGTTAGACCACTCGATCAATGAAGCGGGTAGTTATTTCTACTGAAATAACTATTTCAAAAACTTTCTGTATTCTTATTTAAGTATTTTAGTATAGAAAGTGAAAAAGCATAGTGTGTAGTTTGCTTTAATTTTGATAGTGAATATTTACTTTTCAATTAAAGTGCTAATTTTCAATTTACTAATCCTTTAATTGTATCGGTCCCACCTTGTATATGGAATTAAGTGCCCATATTTTGATCATGCTTTAATCAAAAAGAATGAATTGGAAATTTGACAAGTGTTTTGTTTTGAGAAACAATAAACTTCTGAACAAAGCCCAAAATACTTTTCTTATAACCATAGTTACAGAGTCAATAGTCACTTCAACAAACAATACTGTCATTTCCATTCAAAATAAAAGAGACGATTTAGCTATATATCTTCTAGAAACCAAATTTGCAGCTACTGGTCGCTTGTCGTGACTACACCAATAATATGGTCACTTTACAAGACTTGTCCCTCTGTGAAACAGGGCCCTGGATTTTGGAACGAGTATTCTAGTTATGCAGGCTATGTATAGTCACTTCTTTTGTTTTACATGACAGCTAGCAGATGGTATAAGCAATACCAACATTGTCTGAAATAACTTTTGTCAACATACTTGAAAATAATAATTATTTACTAATTATTACTTTTATAATCACAAAAAATATTATCAATCACTTTTAAAACTACTTCCCCAAGTATAACAGTATAATTTTATTTTCCATAATCAAATTTAAGAGAAAAAAAAGTCTAGTAAATTGGTTCTAGTTTTTCTTTTAACTCTTGTGGCGATTACAGGTTAAATAAAGCGGGAAATTTTACATTTAATGGTATTATATTTAGTTATTAATATTATTTTATAAATGCCCTCACATATCTTTAAGTTAAATAAATGGTTTGTGATAATAAAGAGGAAAAAACATACAAAATGTTTGTGAAATAAAATAAAGTTTAAATTTTGTAAACATGAGTATTAATACAACTCGCCATCTAACCTGCAACAAGTTCCTCTACGTCACTAAATGTTGTAGCTTCTATCTAGTGGCTATATTTGTTTTCAGTTTATAATGTCACTTTTAACGTGCTCTTGCTTTTAATAATCAATTAGAACTAAACAGCAAAAGAAAACTTCAATACTAAGCAACCAACCAAATGGTTATTCTCATAAACAAAATCTAACAATTTTAATATATATTATAACAGTGAGTTATCGTATAAAACTACAGTTAATAAAACCACGTGCGTGAGTCAACAAGTTGAAGAACAAGATATGTTATAGTTTATTACTATTGATTTGTATTTAGGCGTGTCTATGCTACCGTTTATAATTTTATTACAAATTTGAATAAAACAGTGTCTCTTTCGAATATTAATTCGGCTACTTGGTAATCTGTGTGTTCTTTTGTGAATATTATTTCGGTGTGTGAGCGTGCTATCCTTGGAAAATAAACGGTTTTTAGTGATCTTTGAATAATTATTTATCTAATATAACATTAAAGCGCGTGATAAAAAAATAGCAAGGGTTTCTCAGTGATCGGCATACATTATTCGAAATTTTTAGTGTATCAAGACTATAAAATAAATCTTTTTGCCCCAAGATTGTGTTTGGTCGGTTGCCCTCTAAACTAAACCTCGAGTTTTAAGAGTTTTATAGTATTCAAAAAAATATCTGTGAAGTGCAATAAAAAGTACTTGCTAGTCTTTCTCCAGTGTTGATTAAATAAATACCAGGCTAAGACAGCGAAGTTGGTAAGTTTGTTTGTTTATTAATTGTCTTTTACAAATTCATTTATATTACATTAATTTATCAAAGATCGTACAACATAACCCTTAAGTTTTCTTCATGAATTTTTATTTCATTTTACGGTGTCCATGATTATGGTATTTTTATACCGAAACATGTCGGAAGAATATTAATCATCATCTTTCTAAGGGTTGATTATTACACGGAGTAATGGGACTGAACCAATATAAGGCTTAGATTTGATACATTACCTTAAAATAAAAATTATTATATTCTTTATAAACGTTTAACAAGAACATTCTATATTACTTTATTAAACCTCATTGTGAGATTCTAACCCACTAATTCAATTTTATTACCTAATTTACAATACTATTGATCTTTAAACTTTGTTTTAGTATTTAATTTGTTGTATCCAAGTTTTGTAAATAAATTTTAATATTTTATACGTGTATTTTAGACTTGTCAATCCATGTTTTAATTCAGTTGATGATTTTATATCACTTTATCAAAAAAATTTATTCATGACATTTTGTAGCTCATTAAAAGCAAAATATTAATCAATCTTTTGAATATTAAAAGTCACTTAATACATATACCAATTTTAAAACTATCTAATTCCTTTAATTGAAAATCTATATATTTTGCTATAGCTGTTCCTTATTTTTCTATCTAAGTTTTTACTTTATTTCGATTCCTTACTTAAAACTACTTTAAAATATTTTCTAATATGTATCAATATTATTATTATTATTATTATTATTACTATTATTATTATTATTATTATTATTATTATTATTATTATTAGCACCGCTTCTTACTAACCGTTAAGGTATATACGCACTTACGCTAATGTATAATGATAGTATGATTGTAAAACAAAATGGAGGATCTACAGTTTAACGTGGTATCCGAACCACGGTGGAGGCCTGGCACTCCACACATTTACAATTTGTGATTATTACACGTCTTGTCAGAGGTGAAGGAAGGGTTTGCAATAAGATAAATCTGTGCCGGGACCAAGGATGGAAGCCCGGACCTCTAACACAAAAGTATGACACCTTACCCCTAGACCGACAGAACACCAATATGTTTTATTACTGTTAAAAATGTTTATGACAGGGTTTTATTTTTCTATGTGTAATACTACACTTTCAGATTTTTCACATTTATAATGTTGTTAAAAATACCATTAAAAATTATTAATATTATTTATTTATAATAATAAAAGCTAATATGGGATTAAATGCTTAATTTAAAAGAAGTTTATATTATAGAAAAAATTAATTACTAGGCAATCAACATATCAAGATCAACAATAAATAAAAAATAAATGAAGCAGTCATATAGGTTTCTTGTATATACCTAAAATTTGACTGTCAGAAGTGACAGCTGCTAAACACATGTTTTTGCAGATCAAATGCTTCGGTGTAGGGATACATAATTTGGTCTAGTAACTTTTCAGAGCTGTCAGCTCTCATTCAGCACAAAGAAGCCATGGGTGGACTGTAGATGACCAAAGTACGCCCACATTTGTGACCGGAACACTATCGAATGGCACTACTTGTACGGAATGTCATATATACATAAAAAGTAGAACTATCTACCCTTCTTCTTATTCTATATTTTTTACCACTGACTTAATTCCTTTCAAACGTATTTTTGTAGTGTGAATGTTATATTAGGTAAATTAAATTTGTATTCTTTCCTATGATAATTTTAAGTACAAAACCATTATGATGCCTGCATTTCAAAAGCATTAATTTATTTTATAAGAATAACAATTTTATCTATCAGAGCAAAACCAAGGCCTACAGACTTAATTATCTCCTAAAAAAACTAATCAGACGCTCTCAAATATGATAATCATAATTCAGATTAGGCTAATAATCACACATTAAGTGTTGGATATTAAAGAGCTTTAACGTCCATAATTACCATACAGCTTTAACCGCTAATTAATATTGAATCAAAAATTTTCTAAAGTATAAATATATGATTAGAAACAATTATGGATCTAGGCTGTTTTAGAACCAAAACCTAAACTACTACGTAAGAGATAATACCACTATTTCGACATCAGTGATATGCCTTTTGTCTAAACTATGTGTATCATGTCAATAGTTATTAAATTTAATCTAACACTGAGTCCTACTAACCGTTTTGGTTGTATGCATATGCACTAATATCACTAATATGTGCGGGATTATGAAGGTTTAATTTAATGGAGGTGTACCCGCATTTGAGTGAATAGAGGCTGGAAAACAATTTAAGAAAACCACTTTCAGTACACCCTACTGGAATCAAACCCAATCTCCCTGTCTTCGGAAGATTAGTATATCGAGAGTGTAGTGCCTTAGACCATGCGGCCACTGAAGCGGTCAACAATCTGTACCTAACGGTTAGTTACATTAGGCCTGTTTTACATTAATTAAATAAGGGCCAAGACAACTCTGTGTTTCATTTTAACAAACTTTTCAAAATTAACAGATGATGTTAACATTTATTTATGTATTTCCAATACATTTTTAATAATTAAAAGGGATTTTGGTGGTTTTTTAAGGATATATGTTATTAAAATATTTAAATAACTATCATAATACACTGGATATATGGTCACATATTTGTTAGTTAGTTTAATAATATATTTAACTAATTATTATTTATTTAATTAGTTTAAATTCATTCACTTCAATGGACGAATCGTCTAACGTGCTACACTCGCAGTGGACTAGACTGCCAATAAGGAGGAGTATAGATCTCAGTCAAATGTACTGAGGGTGGTATTTACAAAATGGTTTTCCACTCTCCCTCCAAGTAAATGAGGGTATAGCTATTATAAATTTAACCTTCCTCAAACCTGAAAACATTAGAACAATTAATATATAAGCGTATAACCTGAACAGGTAGTACTTGTAGTAATACATATAATATACATGTTATATATATATATAACAAATTCGTTAAAAATTAAGTCTGGAAGTGGTAATCAAACCTTTGTTCAATTCTCGTACCTAGATGTAATTTTTAAACTAATTTAAATTCGTTTAACAGTGGTCTCCTAAATAAGAACGATTCCATCATAGCAATGATTTGCAACGTTGGGTGTTGGTATTTATTAATAATTTGGTTAATTTTATACATAATATATACAATTAAACTTATACGTTAGCAAATGATTAATAACGTTAAAACTCTTTTTTTTAAAAAGGTTAAAACACGAACTATGTATTGTAAAATAAATAAAGTCTACGATACAGTCGTGCAAACTTTCTTATATTGTGTATTATAGCTCAAAAGAAAATTTAAAAAATAGGTTTTGAGGCTCTACCCTTAAGTATGTCATCCTTATGAAAACAAACACATCATCATGTTTAACACAGAAATTACTCTGTATATATACACATTTCAATCCAAATTGTTCAAATATATTTAACAAAATTTAAATTTAAAAAAAAAATGTCATTATCTTAAAATGATTGGCTATTTGTAAAAATTAAAACTTATTCTTATTTATTATGGGAAAATATTCTCAAATTCTCATTTTGAACTACATTTTAAAAGTCAATATACAACAAATTACAATTTATATATGTTTAAAAAAAATTGATTTTTTTGTAAATTGACCTTTAAAATTGAATTTAAAACTAGAGTTTTAGAATATTTTACAAAAAAAAATCACGTTTTTATATATATGTATGAATTGGAAATTTTTTAAATATATTCTCGTAAATAAGCTACACTTAGATTATTTATTTCGAATAAATAAAAACAGATAATTATTGTTAATATTAAATAGTACTCCAATACTAATTTAGAATCAAATCGCTGAAACAATTTTTTAATATCTAAATTTAAAAAAGTCACAATTGAACTACCTAAAAACTAATGGCCTCCCAAAAAACAAGTTTACAGATTTATTTGTCAACTTCACATCAAACATTTTACAAATATACATTCCAAGCAAAATCGTTATAGATATATATAGATATTTTCCAAATAATTACGAATTTTCTAAAATGTTTCAGCAAACAACCATTTATTGAATTCTTATCAGAATCTAAGGAAACAGTGCTACTTGTCATATCAAACACTCCATATATACCCATTTAGAACCAGTTCTTTGGGACATTTGTAAAATATTTCAGGTTTTTTAAAATTCAGTCATTTATTCAGTCAGTTATTTGTTGTGTCAAACACTACCAAAATACACATCCGGAAAAAAATAATTAGAGCCAAGTTTTTTTTAATATTCCAAGTTTTTGAAACATCGATCATCAGTAAACTACCCATAAATGGGTTTTGAGCCCAAAAACCATTATAATAGTTATTTGTCATACTAAAAAATGTCCAGATATCTATTTTGAGCAAAATTATAAAATATATTTCCAAAATATTTTGAATTTTCGAAAATTTCTTATCAGTATTTTTGACCAAATTCCAATTATATAATTCTATTTGCCTTGTCAATAAAATCCTATATATTCATTTAAAAAATCGTTATAGCCATATTCGAAAAATTTTGAATCTAAAAAATTACTCATAAGTAAATTATACTCATTTGAAGGGTTAGGGTCAAAAATAAAACAATTTTTTGGTAAAATCTAAACAGGCCTATCAAGTATGAACATAAACCAACAAACCGTTTTGGATCAGTAGCCAGGGACAGACTGGTAGACAGACTGACAGAGATAATTGTAAAATATCCTTTTTTGAGTTCATGTTCGTATAAAACGTAAAGGTTCATCATAGCCTCGAGTTAGATTTTTTTCACGGTCACATTAATTTAGCTCGGTATGAAAAAGTAATAATATAATATAATATAGGATACACTGTTTTAAAATGTCCTGGTATAGGGATGAATTAATATTCGTTGATAGTTGAATTACTACTGAATGAATAATATATTTTTACAATCTATATTAAGAGAACTTTAGTCTTAATACTTACTAGCTTGCAAAATTAGTAAAAGCCAAAACTATTAAGTAAAGCAATTATTTGGTCACATATTATAGTTTTATATTTACAGTCCTCTAAATTAAGAATAAGGTGAACTTTTGGGTGTATAGCTAGTAAATTTAATATATTCAGTCTTCCTGTTTAAATGGTGTATGTAATAAACCCAATTTTCTCCCTACTTCACTATCAATATAAATTTAACTGATCAATATCTCAATTATTTGTAAAAATACAGTTATTGGATGTTTAGTTGTAGTTTAAAATAGGTGAATGTAAATGTTCAAATTGGGGCTTAAAAAAAGGGAACCATTTATAATACAGTATTAAAAACGAATTCTACCTTGGAAAGAGTTTGAAATTTTCCACTGAAAATGTGTACATTAGCTATCTATATTTTTATATGTTTTATTATTTGCACTTTCTGAATAGGGAATACGTTTGCTTTGTGTGTTTTTAATTCCCCACCATTAATGAATGTTTTATTTATTTAAATTAATCAAAGGATTTATTTAATGTGGTTTCAGTAAAATAAAATATGTAAAATGTGTTTCGCAATTAAATAGTTTAATCATAAGTTTATAATAAATAATGATTAATATTACTATTGTTTAAAAAGTCACTTGTAAACTATAACAAAGCAACAAATAATTTTGATTATGTATTATTAAAAATTAAATATTTTGTTTTATCCAGAAAACAGATTTATAAAATATAAATAAATTTTTTTTTAGGGGGAGGCGGATGTTTTTGATAGAATTTTACTTATTTTTATTTTTTATTTAGCACCGCGTCTTACTACCCGTTCGGTTGATACGCTTTAAGTACTAATTACTCTAGTGTATTGGGAATTGGGAAGGCTGAATTAGAGGAAGTGAACCCGCATTTGCGTGGAGTTAGAATGGAAAACAATTTAGGAAAAACCACCCCCAGTTCACCCAACTGAGATTTGAACCTCGAGCTCCCCGTCCTCAGCGGTAGAGCTCAACACGACAAGCGCATTAGCCAACTACGCCACCGAGGCGGGTAATTTTATTTACTTATTGATGTTATTTTATAGATATTAGCTACATCTAACAAGAGCTCAAGATTTAAATAACATTACTTGAGGTATGAATATATTAATGTAGTTTAGCTAACGTTGTCTACAACCTTAGCTCAGTCAGTAACATGTTTATCTATCGAGCCACGGGTCCCGGATTCGAAACCCAGCCTGGCTGAAAAATTGGTGAAATATGAGTTTACCCTTTCACAGTGATAAATTAACAATCGTGTACTGAATGTTGTGACTGCCCTAGTATTAAGATATATTAAAAGACATATGAAGCCAAGACAGGCCTTGCAAGCCGGTTGTGGAGAATATATGACTTTAGTAAAACACTTAGCCAGTTCACAGGGTTGAAACATTAATGGATGTAAATAAGAATTAGTTAGGGATGAGGAAGGTTGATTTTAGAGTAAGTGTACCCACATGTGCTTGGAGGGAGAGTGGTAAACTATTAAGGGATAAAAACTCATCACACTCGACCGATATTTTAACTTCGATCTCTCTGTCATCAGAAGCAGGTAACTAATTAGCTAATCGATTTCTATCCAAAAGTCGATATAACAACTATAAAAACGTCCAAGCATTTTTATAGATAATAGTTCTTTCAACCTACCTGAACTGCACAAAAGGCCAACACTGCCACTAAGATGAATTTGGCCACCATTGTGATTGGTTCTCTAGAGCCTTAATGAAGCACAATCTACTCTGGTTGAAACCTTTTATATGAAGCGCTCCTTCAAGATGAAAACGTCATACAAGTGGATTGTATTGAGTTGTTATATATAAACAAGTGCTTAGGTTAAAAACTTCCAACAAAAAACATAGTAGATACCCCATCTAAACAAACACCTGCCACTTGTTTGTGTTATATCCTTTACAGATGTTTACGATATCATAGTTTAATAATGCGTCCTTGACAAATCTTTATTATAATTTGCATTAATAATGGCCGAAATCGTAATCAATGGAAAAGACTAAGGGCGAGATAGTTAAATGAAGATATTCAGAAATTACATTCAATTTTAGTGTAAAGTTTAATAATTCATTTAACATAAAAATTGAATTAATTTAGTTCACTCTCCCTTTATCCACTTTTACGTAATAGTAGACAGAAATATAATTTTACAAACAAGACCTAGGCTTCCATGCCAATATCAAACTGAAAATGAGATTTTGTTTGGTTGATTAATGCTATAAATAGTCCTTCGTAGAAAGAACAAAAAACTAGTATTTAAGTTAATAAGGAACTGTACTAAATCGGTTGCAAAAATGACAATGGATACAGATATTAGTTCTTATTGATCATCTGTTAAATACACATACAAACCCGTGTTTGTCACCGATAAATATTTGTATTTAAATTTATTACGTATTTTATGTATACCATATAAAAACAGGACCCGTACTTTTACTACCTATAAATAACAAAAAATTACCTATAAAAAAGTTTACGCAACCGGGAAATCATGAACAGTGTTTATTTACACGTGAGTATTATCTGTGATACACCAAAAAATTGATGAAATGTCACTGAAATCCAGACTCTGATCATAAATAATATATGCATGTAACAAGACTAGCACTTGTTTTTTCTCTCTTGTCTTATAGTATCTACAGAACACACACAAAATCACGTTTAAGGACACAATAGTTCATTAATTTAACAAGACCTCAGGAGTTATTTTGAAGTTTAAAGGTTTTGTTTAGTGTCACCGTTTAAGCTGATATTATAATCAATACATTATATTAAATTTATTTGGTTAGCTAATGCGAAATTATTTTAAGTTTATATTGGCCAAATAATTACGTTGACTTTATAAGTATCAGATTTAATTTAACCCTATTTTTTGCACCGCATCTTACTACCCATTCGGGCTATACGAATATTAACTAATTACACTAATGAATAAGGGATTAGGAAGGATTAATTGCGAGGAAGTGCACCCACATTGGCGTGAAGAGAGGGTGGAAAACCATTTATAAAAATCACTCTAAGTGCACCCGACCAGGATTAAACACCGATCTCCCCGTATTCGTCAGTCTAGTCTAACACTAGAGTAGCGCGTTAGACCAAGCTGACACCAAAGTGGTTCTCCAAATCTGGAGATATGAAACTTTGATATTTACTTCATGATATTTAACATATATTTGCTCATTTATAAAATACCCCAATGTTAAATTGTTTCCCAATGTAACTTCTGGTTTATGTAACTTCTTAGATAAGGTTATTTTTTATCAATCAAATGGTTGTAGTGGACTTAGTGTAGTCCGGTGTCCGAGTTCATGATATTGAAATCAAAGATCGGAAGATATTTATTGAGATACTGTTGGTGGCAGAGTGAGATAAATATGTCGGTATGTGCTGTTCTCTGTCTAGATCACTGAACTAAAACAGATATATTGGGTGATACTCTTGGTATAGATATGGGTTGTATTGTACACAGGGTATCATTATTACAAAAACTAAGTTTTTTTAGATTTATTCTATCTTAATTTAATTTATCCTCTTTCAATATAAAATAATTTTAAACTTTCGTTAACAAATAATTGAAAGTAAAATTTTGAATAATTTAAATAAAGAATCAAAAATAAAAATTATCCATTACTCTCACAGCTGGAAAATTAAATTTTCTAAAATATGATATTTATCATAGGCAGTTGACATTAAATGCCAGTTTCACGTTTTATATTTAGACATACAGCCACTCTATGAAAGAGTCCCGGATAACACAGCTCCGGTAAGTAATACATCTCTAACAAGATGTTTTATGCAGATTAATTTGGTATTCATTAGAAAACAGTGTAATTGAGACCAGGTGTATATATATATAAAATTTATTTCTCTCGACATATCGGAGAGAAAGTATTATGAACGTAAAATTTTGAACTCGAGATTTATATAAATGTTTGTTTCATGACCCCTTGGGATCAAAAAAGGTGTTTTTCGCAATGCCGTTTTTCTGTCTGCACACCGGGCTAGAGCCGAAACTATGCTGCAGATTGGGATATAGCTTGGTATTTGGGGTGTTCATGCGGTCCTCCCGAGGGTTTTTTTAGTTAAAGGATTAACTCTAAGTTTAAGGGTAGTTTACTGAAAGCAATAAAAGAGAAAAAAAAACAATTTATTGAAATTATATTTAACGATTTTGATTAAATGTTATATCTAGACACTATTTATTACTATAAACAAGATGGCAATTCTCATTTTCTCATGAAATTGACTTTGAGGGTACTTAACATGCTGAAAATTTTCCTATTTTCATCATTTATCATCAATTCGAAATATCTTATCGTTGTAAAGTTGTAGTACTATTAAGGATATAAATCTTTTATTTGGAATATATTTTTATATAACCTATAGTTTATTAGCTATTATAAAATATATATATAAGCACTTTTTAGTTCAGGTTTTTAAAAATGAATCTGATTCTTATATTCTTTGGAGGACAAGGATATTTCTCTTTTCTCAATTTTTCTGGAACAGTGTTCATAATTCCTAATACCATAGAGTAAGTATAAGTGTATGCTATTTAATTCATTATCTTTGGTGTTGTGTTTTTCTACAACAATGTAAAACTATATACCAATAATTTTGTTTAACAAATCTTACGAGTTTTTAGAAATATTTATTTTAAGATTAAAGTGAGAGAAGTTCTGTGCTGTGTACCGCATCATTTTTTTTAACACCGCGTCCTACCAGTCGTTTGTGTTATATGTTTATGTACTAATTTCGTCAATGGTGCTAGGGATTAAGCAGGCTATATCTAGACGAATTTGTCTGTATTTGCGCAGAGAGAGAGAGAGAGTTGAAACAATATTGAAAAAAAAGCCTCAATACTCTCTATGATTATTCAGCCTCAATTTCACCTTCTCTTTCATCGGCAAACTAGTCCACAGCGAGACTACCAGAAGTGGCGTACTAAGCCAAAGGTCCTGGGTTCGATTCCCGTGTCTAGGTGTCATTTTTAAATTTTTAGAATATGATATCTATATGGAGCAATCTTCACTAAAAGCACAAATAATAGCTTTGGCTATTTGATTCTTAAAACATTGTTGATAAATAAACAAATTACTATAATTGATTTTAGACATTTCTATTTGAAATGACCTTGGATTAAACCGATAAAGCACATTAAGGTGATCTGTAACAAAACACATATTAGGAAATTAAAAATTTGAAAGTAACATACATTATAGTTTTGCATAATTCTAATAAATGACTTATTGTAAATACTATAAATAACCACCACTATAAATAAACCTATTCAAACACTCAAACAAAGAGTTGATTTACCTACTATCCACTCAAGGGTGATAGTATATTTCATCAAAACCCCTTAACACGCCTGAATGTAGCTTATGGTTCAGCTCAATATCTATCCTGGCTTAGTAAATCATGGTCGTGTTTGCCTTTTAAAAATGTGAAGATCTAATATTAGACAATTTTACTTTCCGATTAATGTTATACAGCCTAGTAGGTGAAATAAAACAAAATTATTAGAAAAAATTATTTTAAAATGTATTCAATAGTGAACCACAGATCTGGCTTCAAGTCAACAGACAAAAACCATTAACACTTACATGCGGTCTAAACAAAAATCTTGCCAACAACATTAACAAGGAAAGCGTGTAAATACACCTTGTGTTTTTCATAATAAATGCACGCACACACTGGCCCCCCTCCCCCCAATTCCCCCTATTGACATGTTTTTCATAATAAATGCACGCACACACTGGCCCCCCTGCCCCCAATTCCCCCTATTGACAGATGTTTCACACTCATTTTCTTACCCAAACTCATCCATTTAAATTTGACAGGCGTACACTAACAGTTATTCTTTCTTAAAACTTTATTTATACCTCATTCTCCTCTGGTATTTTTTAAACATATGTTTTCAGCGGGGGTGGGGGGGGTGTAACACCGGCCACATCCATCCTTAAATACGGCCCATCTATACCATATTTCTATATTACTTGCATTTTCTAATTTAAAATAATAAAATGTATATTCTATTTATGTGATCAATTCACAAGCTGAGAATATCTTCAAAAGGGGGTGTAACCCCAGCCACATCCATCCTTAAATACGGCCCATCTATACCATATTTCTATATTACTTGCATTCTCTAATTTAAAATAATAAAATGTATATACTATATATGTGATCAATTCACAAGCTGAGAATATCTTCAAAGTCTCAAATATTATGTAATTTTTCAAATCATTTAGGGTTTTCCTTCGTTTGGTACATTTTTATGTGAGATTAGCATGACTAGGTAGTAAGATGTGGTACGAAAAATAGTTACTTTTAATGAATCTCCTAAAATATATCTTGTTCAATTTAATAATAACTAGGTATATTTAAAAGTGATAAATAAAAATATGTTATAGTAATAATATTGAATAATTGATTAAATAACACCCACTCAGTTGTCCAAGTGCTCTAACGCGCTACTCTCACAGTAGAAGAGACTGCCGATGACGAGGAGATCGAGGCTCGAATCTCAATTAGGTGTACTTATGGTGGTTTTTTACAAAATTGTTTTCCACTCTGCCTCTAAGCAAATCTTGGTACGCTTCCTCTAGATATAACCCTCCTTATCCTTAGAAGTATTAGCGTAAATTAGTGCATACGTGTATAACCCGATCATCCGCCTCGGGGGCGTAGTTGGCTAACGCGTTAGTCGTGTTGAGCTGCTCGAATGCTGAAGACGGGGAGATCGAGGTTCGAATCTCGGTCGGGTGAACTGGGGGTGGTTTTTCCTAAATGTTTTTCCACTCTCCTTCCATGCAAATGCGAGTTCTCTTCCTCTAATTCAACCTTCCCGATTCCTAATCAATTAGCGTAATTAGTACTTAAAAAGCGTATAACCCAAACGGGTAGTAAGACGCGGTGCTAAATATATATATATATATATATATAGCCCGATCGTGTAGTAAGACGTGGTGCTATACAAATTATTAAATAATTATAAAATTCAAAAGTTTAATAGTACCTGTCCAATTTTGGGAAACAAAGACGTAAGAATATTTTATTTTAGACAATGTTAAATTCCAAACAAAAACTTAATGCAAACTTCCAAGATGAATAGGAATAGCAATAAAAAAAGAAACACATCCAAGTAGGCTAATATTCCGCAAATGTGTTTTTATGAAAGGCAATAAAATGGCCCCTATGCTATAAAAACTTTTTACTTTACCTTAGGTGCTCTTCTCAATCGTGGCTATTTCAAATAAAATTGTATAACTTTGTTGATATTTTACTCACACTTTTTCTGATGGTCTCTTCTTCGTGCGAAGAATACCCCAGATCTGAGAGAAATATTCTTATTTAATGCCTTAGGATATAGTATCTTTATATTATGCGTTGTTTTGTCTCGTTGTGTTGAACTGGATGTGAAAAAATAGGTTATATAACCAATTGTTTTATGAGAGCGATAGTTAATGCGAGGTTTTCTATATTCTCAATGTTCTCTATATAGTTTTGGTTTTTTACAATATTACGTAATAAAGTACCATTATTTTAATATAATTGTTTAATTTTTTACCAAACATTTGATATGATTAGAGTTATATTTAGACGCTATCTAAATATTATTGAAGTGTGTTTTCATTTCTGTATTATTCTGTGTAAATATATTCGTTATAAAAAAACATTGTCCTATTTTAATGTAATATGTCTGGTATTCTTTTTTTAAACTAATATTTAATTTTATTGGCAATACTTTTTCAAGTGTTCAATAAATTTACCCTTGCTCGACTGTATACACTATCCACCTTTTGTTAAAACTTTTTTGTGGTATTTTTAATAATAGATAAAACAATACAATAATAACCCAATGAAAGCAAAAATCGCATAAAGATTTTATGAGCTCTCTGTAAATAAAATATACAAACAGGAATACAACATACATTCATCAAGTACATTAACTCTCATTATATTATAAATTAAATGGCTATGTTTCACAAAAGTCCAAAGAACATAAACGTGGTTAACCTGAATGGTTAGTAAGATGCAGTGTTAAATAATAATAAAAAATATAAAAATATTTTCAGCAAGGGCATTATAAATACTATACATACATATATAATTATGTCGTTCTCTTACGGGGTAGGCAAAATACTATGCTTTTAGCCATACACAAGGTCATACATTCTCTTTTATTCTTTAAATTACCAATGAATCTCTTTTTCACACATTTAGCCCCATCTTACATAGCCTAGCCCTGCCTTTGAGTTAACACAATCTCTCAACACGAGTTTTTCTACATCCATTTCTAAGATATCTCATTCCAACCGCATTCACCTTGCTGTTGTGTTTCTCCTGGCAAACCACATCCACAAATACTACAAATAGCCTATAAATTTGAGAAGATAGTTCATTCCAAAATATGATAATAATAGTAAGCATAATACCACTATATTTAGAGATATGCCGGTAACTAAATTATTTGTTTTCTCTACATACAATTCTGGTTAATTCACGATCTTAAAATCATCACTCATCCCATCTGGGTCCTTAATGGTGTAGTTCCTTCTTGTATGGCTAATGTGCGAAAAGAGCTCCCCTGTCAAAGAACCGTGGTCTCCTGACGTTTCTGACGTCGAACACAAGTGTAATTTGGGATTTTTAATAAAAAAAAGTAGTGGAGGAAGCTCATTGGCTTCATGATCTAACGCGCTACTTCACAGTGGACTATACTGCCGATGACTGGGAGATCGAGTTTCGAACATTGGTCGGGTGTATTGTAGATCTCCCAAATAGTTTTCCACACTATACATACATATATAATTATGTCGTTCTCTTACGGGGTAGGCAAAATACTATGCTTTTAGCCATACACAAGGTCATACATCCTCTTTTATTCTTTAAATTACCAATGAATCTCTTTTTCACACATTTAGCCCCATCTTACATAGCCTATCCCTGCCTTTGAGTAAACACACTCTCTCAACACGAGTTTTTCTACATACATTTCTTAGATATTATCTCATTCCAACCGCATTCACCTTGCTGTTGTGTTTCTCCTGGAAAACCAGGCTTAACATCCACAAATACTACAAATAGTCTATATATTTGAGAAGGTAGTTCATTCCAAAATATTATAATAATAGTAAGCATACAACCACTATATTTAGAGATATGCCGGTAACTAAATTATTTGTTTTCTCTACATAAAATTCTGGTTAATTCACGATCTTAAAATCATCACTCATCCAATCTGGGTACTTAATGGTGTAGTTTCTTCTTGTATGGCTAATGTGCGAATAGTGCTCCCCTGTCAAAGAACTGTGTTCTCCTGACGTTTCTGACGTCGAACACAAGTGTAATTTGGGATTTTTAATTTTAAAAAAAGTAGTGGAGGAAGCTCACTAAACATAAAACTATAATATATTTTGGTCAACATCATGTGAATAAGATATGTGACTATTTTTGGGACCAATTCAACATCCTTCAACACCTTTAAGCGCGCCTCATTGGCCTCATGATCTAACGCGCTAATTCACAGTGGAATATACTGCCGATGACTGGGAGATTGAGTTTCAAACCTTGGTCGGGTGTATTGTAGATCTCCCAAATAGTTTTCCACTCTCCCTCCACCCAAAAGTGTGTCCACTTCCTATAGGTATAAACTTCCTAATTGATAAAACCAACATCGTAATTAGTACATGAGTCCTGAACGGATAGTAAAGACGTGATGATAGAAATTAAACAATGTTAGAGCTGGTCTTATGAATCCTGGATATATATTAATCTGGTAGATAAATATTAATATATGGTGGATAAGTTAAAATAGCGTCTTATGACTGCCAGATAGAATTTATCTGCCAGATAAAATCTATTTATCCTTCACATTTTTGTCGGGAGGTTTTTGTACCTGATAACTTTTATCTGTAAGTTAAAATGGTTGTTGCCATAGTACGCATTGTTTTTAATGAGGTTTCGCCAATCAGAATTGGATTTCAGGTTAAAATCTTGGTTCACGTGTTTAGTAAGCGCAAACCCGGTCCCTAAATATACACAGTTAGAACCTTTAATTCACACTTTTATATAAACTGACAAGGTCTTTGTAGCGTTGTATTTGTATAAGAAAAATTATTTAAATGTAAGTAGAATGAATGAAATTTTGTAGACGTTGTACCCAACTATTGACCACATTCTGGCAAACATCGAAATTAGGACTTGCAAGACAACATAGCTTCCGCGATCACTTGACACATCTCTTTCCTCGCACTCGTTTAGCCGACATTATTTAACAAATGATGAGCGTTCTCACCACTAGCTAGGTTGTAGTGCTATCAGCAGGACTTATACGCATGCGTGCACCAGTAAAAACAGTACCAGCCTTAAGTGTTCTGAATAAAAATATATTTATCCTACAGATAGCAATCTGGCAGATAAATTCAGTTCATAAGACGCGTAAAACATTAAAGTGGCTGATAACTTTTGTCTGGTAAATAGCTTTAACCTCCCAATAGCAATATTTATCCGGTAGTCATAAGACCGGCCCTTAGTATGAGTGAGGCAGAGTTAGTTCTCTGTAATAGTCAAAAAGAGCACAGGGGTCATGTCATAAGGCTAATGTCAAAATACATTATTTGCAGGCAATTGTTGTCCTGGGATTGCATGTTCACCTATGCGCAGTTTTTACTCCAAGCGTCGACCGAGTGGGATGTTACCTAAAACAACCGTAGTTTGGCAACACCGTGCCAGGGGTATCGTAAACTACACAGTTTCGTGCTCGGAAGCTATTAATTACTATGGATTATTAGTTCAGTTTGGTTTGCTGTGTAAAACTTTTATTTATTGGGTGATTTTTTTAATTTGATAATCTTTGGGGGAAGTATGCGTGTATCGCATTAAAGAGCCACCATTAATGCTATACATTAATTAAGCTAAAAATAATAATAGCATTTCCAAGAAAACATTTTGTTACCAACTTTTTTAGCAATTANTAATCATTTGTTTTTTATTTCTTGCCCTCTTTAGTTTATTGTACATGTGCCCCTGCCCCTGTCCGTTAGAGGAGAAGGGGGGTGGTACATAATGTCAAAATACATTATGTGCAGGCAATTGTTGTCCTGGGATTGCATGTTCACCTATGCGCAGTTTTTACTCCAAGCGTCGACCGAGTGGAATGTTACCTAAAACAACCGTAGTTTGGCAACACCGTGCCAGGGGTGTCGTAAACTATACAGTTTCGTGCTCGGAAGCTATTAATTACTATGGATTATTAGTTCTGTTTGTTTTGCTGTGTAATACTTTTATTTATTGGGTGATTTTTTAATTTGATAAACTTTGGGGGAAGTATGCGTGAATCGCATTAAAGAGTCACCATTAATGCTATACATTAATTAAGCTAAAAATAATAATAGCATTTCCAAGAAAACATTTTGTTACCAGCTGTCTTAGCAGTTATTACAGTTCTTATAAGTATTCAGGATGTGTAAATATTTCTAATTTCCCCCTTGGTAAAGAATTTCAAACATAATTGGTTAAAATAATACCAGATAGTAACTTTTTTTATGGCCACGTCTTTCTTCCTATTTCGTTTATACGCACAGATAACATATTATGTTAATTTTACTTATCTATGACCTCTAGCTATAAAATAAGAACAGTTGTGTGTGAGAATATAATGGAGAGTGACCCATTTTAAATCCAGGGATTTTAATCCAGCATGACTATAATATGACTAGAGACCAAAAATATACATTTACCTTTTAATTATTTGTAGATTGTCAACATTTAATGAATCAAAGATAGTTCTTAAAGAATAAAAATTATATTTTCTGCAGTATCATAATTAGAATAGTGAACTATTTTCTTTTGACAGGAATTTTAAAACGGGGAAAAAATATTTAATGGTTCATTATGTTGTTTAAATGATAACTTCGATGATAGTCTAAGCATAATTGCCATCTAGAGAAAGGGGGTATTTTTAATCTATCGAGAAATATTTTTCTAATCAATTCGGAAAATCAGTAATTAGCAATGCAATGAATATTAAGAGGTTTTATTTATATTGTTACTAGAATTCATTCAAATTCTAGGAATAATATCTAGGCTTATAGCCTTATTGAATTTATCTTATCACCAACCTTAATATGGTCACAAAGATCATTCTAATTCTTGAGAAACTGAGGTTTCATTTATTCATTTTTTTAATAAATAGCTAATTATGGTAAAAGTACTTTCTAAGAACTACCAAGCTGATTTCATAACACATTTAATTAACTAATATTATATTTATGATTATTCTTTCCAAGGGAAATCAGTCGATGCTAGAATTTTCTGGTAAGACCTGGTAAAAGCTCAAAATGTAAACATTACTAAACACATGTGGAACATTTATCACATAATATTGGTAAAGTTAGGTTTTACCGGTGAATTATAATATTTACTGGTCGTCGAACCCTTACAGTACCATATTATATGACCGTAAATACGTAATAAGCATAGGTGAACAGTGCCACGAATATTTTATCTTTGTTAAAATGTAGTCCCTATAGTGTGATCTTTAAGTGTATGTATGTGAGGGTCCTGTAATATGTTTAAATATGATTAGTTAAATTAGTAGTATGATATATTTATCATATATTAAAGATTTAGTAATCACTATTACATGGAACTAAACATCATGACGCCCCAAGCAATTATCATGGGAGTGGTCGTCTTTACATTTAACTGAGTGACACATTAATTTACAATTAAATAGAATCAAATATATATGGAAGCAGATTGTAGCCATTCGAATTAAGTCCGAGAGAAAAGCAAACCTTCATAGATTTTAATTCGCAAAAATCAGTCGTCCACCACATCAATCTATACATAAGCTCTACACTGAATTTGTTTAAACATTGATTCTAAGAAACGTGCTCAAATTATTCCGTTACTTCTGATCGCGAACCAATATAACGTTTTACTGAACCACCATCTATCGTCACAAAGATTACTCCAGAATTCTAAAACGTTTCCAGAGGTCGCTGTAAACATTTATTCGCGTTTTAAAACGTTCTGTTTTGATTTGAAGCATTTCCGGTTACACCCGATTGGGGCTGTGTTGATCAGCGAATTAGAACGAGTTGTTTTTGTGATACATCTTAGATTTTAATAATAGTGATTAAAAAGGTTCTGCAAACTTATTGGAGAAGACCATATTTAAGGTATGGTGTGAACCAAGTTTATTATATATCTATCCAAGGTCTTTTTAATGTTTGTTTTTGGCCCCTGATATAAATTATTATGATACTATTGTATAACATTCCACATAAATGTGTGTTTAAACCTAATAACATAACTACTTATCTAAAAGTCATTTTTGAAGATAGCTCTAAATAAATACATTTAGAATCTCCGTATTTGAACTACAGTTGTATATTTTGGGAATTACATTCAATTTGTGGCTCCACCCTCTAGCACTCACAGTTAGCGTCACTTAGATAGAGCAATAAGCGTCAATCCCAATAATAGCTATTACAACAAATTGTTTGGCGTTTGCCCCGACAAGAGGAAATTAATAACTTCCCCTTTATTGAACATGTTATTATTAGGTGCTAAAATTGAACCAATTGTATACAATTCATTTTTAAAACAGCTTAGGTTCGATTAAAAAGATAACTTCACTCTCACTTTCATAATACGGTAACATAAAGGTGTATACACATTTTCAAATCAAATCCATTACATCTTAATAAGAATAATTAGGTGTTTAATTTATTTGAAATATATATTTTTGAATTTATTGATAATATATTACAGTAATGAAAAAAATAATTATGATCTTTTTCATAAAATCATTTTTGCTATGTCTCTTTGGTGCCAACTTTTTATTTTTAACAATGGTAGCTAGCAAATCTACTTCGACATATTAAGCTGTTTAGTTAAAAGCTAAATAATATAAAACTTTAAGTTATGTTTAGATTTATAAAAATATTATTTTAAAGCTACTGTAAACATATTTTTTTATGCCTGTAAAACAATATTGGAATACTTTTTTGAACATTACAACAGTAAACAAAATATATGTTTGCTAAGCGCTTGAAGTGTGACCATCAAATATGTTTCCCCACGTAAATCAAATATGCTATTCAATTATAACTACTAAATATAAAATAATGGTCAGTTTTTGTTTTGTTCTGGGTGTCGTTTTCCCAGCTTCTGAGACTAAATAATATATTACTGATATTAGGTTACTATTCTGACACTACACCATTAGCACGTCTCTAGATCGGAAGACGTGCTCCCCAAGTTATCTGCTAGATTTACAAAACTGCACGCTGTAAATGAGTGTGTGGATTAAAGGAACACAATTGAGGAACACAGATTCTCAACATTAATAAAAGGAGCACAAATATTTTGAACTGGAAGTAAAACTAATAACACTATATTAGTTATCTAAACAGACACAAAAGTGTAAATAACAGAAATGATTAGTGGTTTAGAGTTTAAATTAATGTAGAACATGAACCTTAAGAAATACCAAAAATCTTTTGTGGCTACGGTCTACATAGACTTATCGTAAACCTTATTTAAAACAAAATGTCCATGTTCGTTATCCCAGTATAACTAACACATCTCCTTTAACTTATGAAACGTCACATAGTTATTCAAATGATCATCATACACATGTCTGAAGTGCGTGTTATCCATCCTGAAAGGGATGAGCAGGCTGTCATTACCTCTGAGGATCTTATTGGGTATTCTAGAGTAAGTCTGACATAGAGAGAATCAGTATATAGCTATATATGTGTCCATACTCACTCAGGTTTGTATGCTACATTGACAATCAACAGCAACGTCAATATGACACCCGAGTCATATCACATCATTGTCAGAGAATGGAAAGTACCCCATCCCATTCACGAACGCTGGTACATTGATTTGAAGTAGACGTACACGTTCTTGAATCTTAGTCTAGCATGTTCTTTCATCAGGCTGATATAAGGCATTCTTTTTCCTACAATTTGAAGGTCCTCATTATTATGATGCTACTTATTATATATTGATTGCCGATATAAGGTGAAATGTAGGGATACAGTAAGAATGTGTGTGTAAAGTAAGATAATAATAATTATTATTATTTAGCTATAAAATTAATGTATTTAATTTATATACTTACCAAATATTATCAGAATTATTCAATTTTCTATTTATGTTTAATCATATGGGATATAATAAGCACTGCATTTTTACATGTGAATGAATGTGTTTCTTTTTTTCTCTCTCTCTCTTTCACTCCCTTATTTAGTTCTACTTTCCTCATTTATTTAAATTTTAATTTGTTTTAAATTCACAATTATGTATGTAGACAGTTTTTTATTAATTATTAATATCTTGTATGAGGTATTATAAAGGTGTCAGTAAAACTGCGCCCTCTCATGAATCATCACACCAATAGGTGGGAAAAGTGTGCACACACTACCTTGTCCGTCTCAGCCAAATAATTTTAACAAAGTCATGTGGGCGCACTATTTTCACTTTACTCACAACCTTACCATTTTCACCGGTGTAGATCGGTTCATCGCATCCTTTTGTTTAGGAGGTGGGTATTTCAAATCGACTCACCGCCCATCATGAGGTCTTGAGGAGGTCAAAGTACATCGAGTCTCTTTGCCTGTTGTTTTGTTTAGGTTAGGTTAGGTTATGGTTTTCAATGAAATAAAGACTATTGTGTATCTGTAATCAATTGATGCGAACGTATAAATTGAGGTTACCAAACTAATAATTGATGACCTTTTACTTCATTTTTTGAATCTGGGCTAGACTATTCAAACACTTTGTCAGGTCCTTGAGCGTACTTGTGTAAGTGTGTGAAACAGTGTGTGGGGCGCACTTCTCCCACCTAACGGTGTGAGGATTGTAGGAGGGTGCTATTTTGCTTCACCCAAATAAATAGGTTATTATTGCTATCATATCTGGTATAAACGTACCATGCCTCTGAGGGAGTGCCTAGCTTCCATCATGGTCATTTTCACGCGCGGCTACAGAGTAGGTCTGTCTCACAAGCCGAGTGATAGCTTGTACGGGTATATTTATTAAGTAAATATAGTTTGTAGCATGTCTTCTATAATCGTATCAATGGACAAATAAAATAAAGGGATTAAAAGAAGATAATTAAAACTAATATATTCCTTTATTATAATGCAGATATAAACTCACATGGACTGTTAGCGGATACGATCACCACGCGGTGGCTGGCTTTTCCAGCAGCGCCGACATTACTCAGTCATTGTCGGAACCACGTGGTTGAAAAGAAAGATGTTCTCCCTCAACTCAATCGTCCTTCGAAAGAGCGCCCCTATCCATGCGTAGACTCCTTGAAATTCTTTTTCCTCTATCCCCCCCTACCCTCTTTAGATCCTATCATCTGTTTGTTTTCCGAAGTAGATCCACGGTATAAAACGAGCATGCTCTAAACCCATATTATGGCATTATATTGTAACTAATCATCGAAAAAAGAACTTCTGCTCCAGCACCACCAAATACTGACGATCATGATGTCTCTGGCGTCTGTTTCTCCACTGCGTCACAGAAGAGGTCTACTCTAATTCGTCAAGTATTGTGTCAGTAGTTTAACTTCTGATTGATATGTCCTCCAGACATAGTTTGTAATGATGGAGAGATATGGCTTTGATGTGTCTTCAGACAGTAATTATAATTATGTTTCTAAGTCCTCCAGACGTGTTGTTTATAGTCAGAGTGTCCTACTATGCTCTCTAAGTCCTTCAGACACAGTCAGGTTCTTTGGCTGTCCTTTTCCCCTATGTGCATAAGACGTAGTTTAAATATGGGGGCTCTATGCTCTTTACATGTGTAGGACCAGGTGATCAAGTCTCTCTATTCTATGAATTCATATTTCTTTACTAAAACTTAAAGGCATAATAATATTGCACACGCCCTAAAACGGCAGGTTCACGTTTGTTATTTTCGTATGGCTACAAACAGGTCATCTAACACTTTCTTTCGTCTGGGACCTAGTTAGGTCAGAAACTGTATGCTGTCTAGTTGGCACCTTTTGTGTTACTATTTGCAGTGCGTAACTTTTGAGAAATACTAGTGTAAAGTAGTGGCTTGCATAGATAGTACTTTCTTTTGGCTCTTTGAGCGCTTTATGTATCTATGTATTAAAAGATAATATCTGCTATCTGTTTCGTATACCCCAGGGTGTGGGTAGTCATATGTACTATTGATTGTTCTGGCAGTACTCATTAGGAAAGGACCGGCCATAATACAAGTTGCCTGGTTGTTAGCCATCTACAGTATATACATTAAATATAGAAGATCCTCATACAGGACATTTCTCCGTGGGTATATGAATTAAAAGATAATATCTGCTATCTGTTTCGTATACCCCAGGGTGTGGGTAGTACTATGTACTAGTATATGTACTATTGATTGTTCTGGCAGTACTCATTAGGAAAGGACCGGCCATAATACAAGTTGCTATTAATGCCTGGTTGTTAGCCATCTACAGTATATACATTAAATATAGAAGATCCTCATACAGGACATTTTTCCGTGGGTATATGGGATTCCCCCTTAGGTTTAATACAAGCTAGCTAGCTTGGCAGGTATTCTCTTAAGTAACTCTAAACATAAGGGATACATAAGTATGTATCTATTAGAAATTGTTTCTGTAGTATTCACGACCTGGCCTTCCTAAGTTTGGTCCAGCGACAGCCCCGCAATATTGTTTTGAATGTATTCTTCTAGCTTAACTGCCCATTTTACCGTGGCTTTGTTGACTTAGACACTTGTTCTCCCAAGCAACAGTCAGTACCTGTATATTTGGAGTTATTAAATCAAACCACTTGCTCTGTTCAACCTTGATGTATTCACTGTTACTTTGTATCGCCAACAGGTGGTCCGATCGAACATATTCAACTTTTGTAACTGTCAGCCATTTAACATAAAATATTTTTTCTTTAATGTATTCCTTTATCCTATTATTTGTTTGTTATAATAAATGTATTTATTTTACTTAATTATTTTATTGTACCTATAAAATGTGTTCCACTACCACTCACTTAAAACAAGCAGTGGCAGAAGTTAAATCTCCTTAGTACGTTTTATGAAGTATGGAGATAAAAGAGAGTGGAATATTGAATATTATCATTAATACGTTATCATTAGAGGTTCATTTACCAGGTAATACCTAAAGAGCTGTAGGTACAACGTTTGAAAAACGTATTAAATGAGTTTTAATCCAGGGGCTAACTCTTTATATGGGGCTTGTAGAGCATTATATTGCCTACTAAAGTTAAAGTTTGGTCAGGAAGACCTATCGTAATCTTGATGACAAAGTTTGGGAACAGGTCGTAGAGTTTATTCTAAGTTGAGTGAGAAAGAAGTTGCGTGGTCTGTGACTACCGTGACGAAGGCCATAGTCAAGATGGCAGCTGTTGTCAGCAACAACGTTACGCATATTTCTGTGAAGGTAAACCTCATCTTATCATGTGGCCACTAAACAAGAAATTGAAGATGGCAGAAACAATATCTGAGACCAAAACCGAACCCGAGAGTGAGAAGGAGTGGTAGGAAGCCATACCTCCAAGATTACTTATAAAACACCTGTTAAATACTTACCATCACAAGCCGAGGGGGTTTTCAGAAAACTTCATGGCGTACAATATGGTGGCCACATAGTCATTTTGGAGGATACTTTTATCCTTTCTGATGTTCAGAGTTATTTTCCTAAATGGTTTTCCTCTCTCCCGCCACGCAAATACGAGTACACTTCCTCTAAATATAACCTTCCTAATCCCTAAAACCATTGAACTAGTTAGTACAAATGCTTATAGCCCGAATGAGTAGTAAGACATGGTGCTAAAAATGTAAAAACTATATAAATATTTATATATAACACGAAAGGGTAGTAAGACATGATGCTAAAAAAAATATTTTAGCACAGTATCTTACTACCCATTTGGGCTGTACTCATACGCACTAGTTATGCTAGTGGTTTTAGGGATTAGGAAGATTATATGTATAGAAAGTTCCCCCTCATTTGCGTGGAGAGAGAAAGTAGAAAACGCTTTGGATAAACCACCCTCAGTATATATAAAGAAGAAAGTAAGTATGTGTGTGCTAAACAGTTTTCCTTTGAACTACAGTTATTATTATTATTATTATTATTATTATTATTATTATTATTATTATTATTATTATTAGCACCGCGTCTTACTACCCGTTCGGGTTGTACGCACTTACGCTAATGTGTAATGGTAGGGTGATTGTGAGATGAAATGAAGGACCTACAGTTTAACGTGGAATCCGAACCACGGTGGAGGCCTGGCATTCCCCACATTCACAAGATGTCTTGTCAGAGGTGAAGGAAGGGTTTGGTAATTAGATAAATCTTTGCCGTGACCGAGGATTGAACCCCGGCCGCCAGCACAGAAGTCTGACACCTTACCCCTAGACCACCAGGTCACCTTGAACTACAGTTAATAGCTTATAATTTTGTTTATTGTATTGGCCACCTGACAAATTTAAACATGTGGAGTGGGCCACAGATAATTGGAATTCACAATAATCTTGACTTCATGAATTTACATTCAAAATTGTGCTTTTCATCTCTAATGATAGTAGAATTAAGTATTTTTGGGAAATTTGATTCCATTTGCAACCAGAATATTCTAATTGATGACCTTGCCGAGAATTTTCAAGTTATTTTTCAAGTGTATATTTAAAACTATGACACCCATACTTGGGAATCAAATCTTCGAAATATGTTCAAAAATCACATAGTACTTACTTAGTGATACTGTCCCTACATTACTTACGGTCTGTATTTGCGATGAGCTGAAATCCCTTGGCAATTTATTGTATCTAGCTGAGCCGCTCATGAACGAGATCTTCAAGAGAGGATTGAGGTGAGGAGAGTGTATGACGCATGCGTACACTTCTCGCTAAGTCGTACTCCCTGGTGACTAGGCTCATGTTCGAAGAGGTGGGTAGACTGGGAGGAGGCAAGAGTCTTACACCTGCAGCCAGATATATAACCTTCGACCCTCGGGTCTTTACTAAATATAATCGAAACCTTTTGAATACAATAGGGCATCACATTTAATACCGATTTTAGATCATAGAAATATAAAATTTAAATAGTTTTAAGGGGGAAAAAAGTAGCTTTATTGAGGAATAAGGCATTTTAGGTATATCATAAATAGGGTTTTAGCTACAATATTTTAATATTTTTACTGAAAGCACAACAAAAACCCTGTGGAGGAACATATATTTAGAATTTCACTTTCTGGGTAGAGTAGATGAATATATTAAACCACTCTAAGCTAATATAAAAAAATAGATAGCAATATATATTTAAAATATTTCTTAACATTAGAAAATTATCAAAATATACACGCTCTAATAGTAAGACTCAAATAAAATTAGGAAACTTTGTTTGACGTAAACTGTGAGTAAATATAATATAAATTCTTTTTAACTATCACGAGTTCTAATAAATACCATACAACTGTGTTCGATGTTTTGTCGTATTTATTACCCTCTCCATAAAAAAAATATATTTATTTACAT
This sequence comes from Timema californicum, assembly GCA_902141385.1. NCBI lineage: Eukaryota > Metazoa > Arthropoda > Insecta > Phasmatodea > Timematidae > Timema > Timema californicum. The sequence goes on from CABFOW010000984.1 coordinate 143,367, forward strand.
GATTTTATAGATTTCAAACAGTTTGTTTTGATTATGATGGGTTTTAAATTATAAAACTAATATTAATTATGTGTATTTTAACTTAAGGATTCAATTAATGGATGACTTGAAGGAAAGAATAAGAGGACAGGCAGGGTGCATTGGCGGTCTATGTTCACTGATAAAAGGAATGTGCCGTCACCGTTAACAATGATAGTGCCAACATTTGAGGATAGAGGGTGTCATAGGGTCGACACAATGAACATTTGGACCATTAATCCCAGTTTTATAGAACGGAGATACTACTTATTTATCCAAGTAGCTCCTCATTGGTCCTCACGAGGCTGAATTTGACCTCATTCTAGATCCACCTCTTCACAGGTACATTCTGTAAGTCCCAGGGATCGAACCAGGTAGCGTTGGAGCTGGAGCCAGGAACACCTACCACTAGGCCACAGGGAATGATGGAAAACAATTTAAACGATCGACTGTACTATGAAAAATCACAATATGTGACATAATTAATACCTATATCATACATTAAAATCATTAAAATAGTATTTCTGTAACAAGGAGGTTTTAATTTTAGTAATAAATTAGAGGGGAATAATGTTTTATCATATGCGTTTTTAGTTTTTATTGTTGACATTACGTAATTTTCTTTGTTTTTATGGACATAAAATATGTAGGGAAAAGACTGGAAGTGAGGCCTAGAATGAGATGGGAGGAGCGGATAACAGAAAGTGTTCGGGTGAGGGGAGAAGAACGAAATAAATTAAAGGAGAAAGAATGGTGTAAAATGAAGGTATTTTACTAAACTGACCTGGACACTGGCTGGTATCATCTTGATTTTATGGCTGCCTTGTGACCCGACTCCTGGTCCACTGATGCAAGGGGATTTTAAACAAGACATCCTGAACACCAAATTATTTAGGGCATTCTTCATTGCTGGGGTGTTGATGACATAAGCTTCGATGTGCAGTTCCACTTTTAGAACACTTCTTGTATCCTGGCTTATCGTGGCAGCTGACAAGACCTCTCCTACTAGTTTTGTCCTAGTGGGTCCATTTGACAACAACACTTGACAATAACACTTAATCGTTTACACATAAAGTACATGATAACTTCTGTACTTCAGAAACCCTTGTTTCTACACGAAATGACCCATTCAACTCCTTAAACTGCATGACTTCAAAGTCAACCTCCCAGTCAAAATTGATCACATGACTGCGAGAATGACTCACTATTGGAACATGTGACTGACTTGTGTAGGTATTACTAGGGCTTTCACACAATTGTGAATCACAATTCTTATAAGAACCTATATATGATAAACGCTAAATATAAGAGCCATTTGTCGAAGTGTCTTTCACTGACCGTATTACGACTTGCTCTGGTACTTCCTCCACTAATTCCGTTTGCTTCTCCCCAGTCGTTGCCATGTCCTGTACTTTCGCCTCAACCACTTTCCTCTTTTCCGCCATCTAGTCGTGGATCGACCTAAGCTCATCACTGTGATAATCTTATCTTGAGATAACATCATCTCTCAGTGACTTCATGCTGGTATCCATTTTTTCCATGTCCTTTTTAACACTGTCACTTAGTGATTTCATGTAATTTTTAGCACTGTCCCTTAATTCATCCTTTAGTGCTTCTATGTATTTTATAGCACTGTCTCTTAATTCTTCCTTTAGTGATTTCATGTCCCCCCTCAATGCTTGCATTAGGTCGAACATAGTAAATTCCTTCACTGTCCTTGGATCATCTTCTAACTTCCCTACAGCTGAAAATAATCTTACTGATATCCATGGCATCTGTCCTCAATGGTGTTCCCTCTTCCATGTGTGGAATTACTGGTCGTACACCTGTCATAACCACTTACTAAAAATATGTGACAGAACTATCATTCCATTCCTATGTTCTGGGCTCAGCTTAAGTCATGACAGCATCCTCTTCTGACTATTCTGCTTCTAAACTGACCAATAGTTGTTGGGCTTCCATGTCTATCTTTTAGAGTTGTTTACGTGCTTTTGAGTATAATACTTCCCTCCTGGCATAACCTTCTATACGGAGTAAAAAGACCCAAAACTAATTGGTGTAATCTGGCCTTGTCATTAAAACGCTCTAGTGTAAGTTGGCCGCAAAAACACAGACTTCTCCCTCAAGTCACAAACACACCCTAGTGTAATCAGGCCTCAAAATAAATATTTTACTGTCCTCTCAACTAACCAATATGCCCTAGTGTAATCAGGCCTCATCCTATACAGTCCTTAGAAAACTTTTGGTACTACTCGAGCCCCACGTTAAGGCGACACTGTGGTGAAAAAAATATTAAATTTGTATTCCTTTTTTTATATTACTAGTTCTAGTATACTTTCAGTGTATTCTAAATATGTTTACTTAATAACAGTTAATATCATGATGTATAAAAATTGTGATTTTGTTGTTCCTAGGATCTAGGAGAAAAATAATAATCAAAAAGAAAAACATTTACCTCGGCTAATTCAGACAGTGGCACGACGACTCTCAATACTCGAGACCACTGGGGAAACTTAAAACTAAAACATGAACAATTTAAATAAAAAAATGGATTGTTGAAATAAAATGTATTAATTTAGACTACAATAAAAAATGTATAAAATAACAATTATTGTAACTTTTGTGGGTTTATTATTGTTACTTTTTTCCACGTCCCAGGCCTACCTATGGAATTCCGGATAGTTATAACTCTAATTTGACAAAATAAAATAGTATCGTTGAAACAAAAAAGAAAATCAATATTTAGACTTAAAATTAAATGTTAGCAACACCAACTTAAGAAATTTGTTTCACTTTAGTAATGCTAATACTTCCACAATTCAAACAAAAATAAACAATATAGTTCTTGCACATACACTTATTTTCCATTTGCTACTTGCACTTTACTTTATACCCATTAATTCACTTTAAAAATAAATTAAATTAAGAGCTCCACAGAATCGGCTCCATGTTAGACCAACATCGAGGAAGAAGACCCCGTCTTCTCCAGAAAGTCTTCCAAAATCAAATTTAAAAATGTTCTATTTTTACTTCCAAGTCCAAAGAGAAAACTATTATATTAAAACAAAGATAAAATATTGGCTATGGACTAGAGATAAAAATCAAATACAATGCAGGTTTAATATAAATATTGAAATATATGCCGATGAATGTGAACAATGTTTTCATAAATGAGTTAAAATGTATATTTTAATCTGTCAAAATTGAAAAGTGCGCTAGTTTGAAGTTATTTACATCTTGCCTTGTTTCTTCTTTTTCTTCTTTAACAATCACGAGACCCACAACTCACTTGTTTGACAGATCTGCGCATGCGTTGAAATTAATCATGGCTGACATTGAAAGAAGAGTCAACAAACTTCTTAGAAGGATAATTAATATGTTTAATAAAAGGTAAGTGTTCTTCTTTAAGTACAAAAATTCCTTATTTAAATGATTTAAAACAATGGTATACGTTGCTCCTACCGTCCTTCTATTTTATTGAATGGATGTAAATAGTATTATTTGTCAGACCGGCAGCGTGTTAAGAGGCGGCCGGACTTTTAAGTGCTTAATTTCAAACGAAAATAAATTGAAAATTATTCACAAAAATTAGAAAATATAGGGAAATACATGGTAGGGTGGTAAATAACGTTACAAAGTGAAGAGTTTTACTTCCCAAAAAGACAAGGGTATTAATTTATATTAACTATAATATTAGTTTATGCAAAGCGCCAAATAGGATATGTGGGTATTCAGAGGGTTTCAAGCTTAATCACCTAAAGAAAATGCCCCTTTCCCCCAATCCATATTTAAAACCTTGTCAGAATCTCATTAGTTCTCTAGAATGCACTGTTGAAAGCCTCGCAGGGAGTTAACAGCAAGCGAAGCTACAGAAATAACTGAGACAAACGCGTAATATAAGTGTTTCATTTGAACGAGTTAGCCTTCTGTGACTGGTGCTGTTGCATTTTCAAAACAACTGTAATTAGTTTGAAAATTAAAGGTAATTAGGTCAGATACCCTCCAAGTGTTCTCCAATTAGTTCCTGCTGCGTAGAATAGTGTTATCAAACATTTTTTTAAACTGTTACTTTCTGAGATACAGGAGTTTTAACTAACACCATGCAAGAATGTTGTGAACACGCAGTGGTGTTATTTTCTGAGATACAGGAGTTTTAACTAACACCATGCAAGAATGTTGTGAATACGCAATGGTGCCAGTCGTGATATCATATGTCGGCTCATTGCGGCCGTATGTTTAAGATAAAATAATACAGTAATAATTTAGAAGTAAGTAATCAGTAGCTAATTTTGCAATACAGTAAAATATAGGATAATGTCTTACGGTATTTTGTTTTAATTTTTTTTTTCTTATAGTAAGCTATGTTTTTATAAGAGTTTGACATTACTGTAATTCTCTTTTATTTAAATAAAATTTAAAAAATACAATATAATTCAAAGATTTATTTAATAATATCGCTTCAATAATAATATTATATATTAAAGTATGTGTTTTTGATTATTATCTAGAACATTGTAGAATATTTCAAAAATGCAACGATGCTAGTCCTAATGTTATTTTTTTAGCGCCAGTCCCCGAAGGTTAATTGCTGCCATATCGGTTGATAAAGGTTAAGTTATTGATATGGAGGCACGATTAAGCTGTTCCTTGGTTGTAGACTACACCAAACTGATGACAACCCATCTCTAGCTCGACTGGTTTGTAGAGCAGATCATGAGAAACATTTCTCCTCCAACTTTAATGGACCATAATCACCTTATTGTGTCGACGGGCGCATACACCCCAACAATAATAATAATAATATTAATAATAATGTATGCACCATAGATGGGATTTGGAGATGCATTGAAAATAGTACAACGTTCCGAAGAAAAGCGGGGTGTGTGATAATCAGATTTTATTGAAGATTGTGATAAAAGATGTTAACATACTCTTTAGAGTGAGTAGAACAAGGCCCTGTGGGAATATCTACAAACTAAATAAAAGAGAATGTGCCGGTCAACATCGAAAACGGTTAGGAATTGCACTAAGAAATATCATGGAGGAACAAACATTTTATGGCAGAGGAAAATCGACACAGTCTATGATCAACAACATACGGAACTATGTTGGCATTGTCTTACGTGCTAAAATTGACAACACTAAAAGTATGAGTAAATAAATTTGGGCTACACACTAACGTTTGTCTGCCTGTGACGGCCATCTTCTTCATGGTAAGTGTCCTGAGAGAAGTTAACATTAGTGTAATTACCAAAAAGCTATATCAATGGATGCTCTAGAATCTTATAAACACAAAGCTGACATACATTTAAACATTGTTCACAAAGAACGTTTATCATCGTCTAATATACCCAGAAATGATTTAAAAGATCTTATACGGGATGGCTCAAAACTTAAACGAGTCATTCCGAGTCACAATTTATAGAAGAATTTTGAAAAAATATAATTCGATGTGTCGACAGCAATGAAATATGAAGTGTTTGGTAATGCCATTTTAATAATGTGTATCTGGTAGAGATGGAAATATTGGAACGGTCTTGTATACAACTTGTGAAAAACACTGGATTGGGTGTGATAGCTGAATAAGATGGTAAAAAATTCAATCCACGCATGAACCAAACATAATTATGTTACCTAACACAGGGAAATGAATAATATTAAGTATAACATCCCCGGTCCCGGCATAAATTTATCTGATTACCAAACCCTTCCTTCACCTCTGACAAGACATCTTGTGAATGTGGGGAATGCCAGGCCTCCACCGTGGTTCGGATTCCACGTTAAACTGTAGGTCCTCCATTTTATCTCACAATCACCCTACCATTACACATTAGCGTAAGTGCGTATAACCCGAACGGATAGTAAGACGCGGTGCTAATAATAAGAATAATAATAAGAATAATAATAATAATAATAATAATAATAAGTATAACATACATTAGAAAAATAAGGCACCTCATATAAACCTTGAGTATTTTGAGCTGCAAGATCAATTACGATATTCTTGTGTGTAGGCTGGTTGTAAATTAACTTTAAAGTCTACATTTTAATTTTAGAACAATAAACTAATTTTAAAATATAATTTTAATTTATTATTTAAGTATGTGACGCCCACATTGAGCCCAGGAAGCGTCCCCAAAAAACAAACATGAGGTCACAAGAGAAACATAGTTTTTTATTTCAATTAAATTACAATGATATAGTAATACAATAGCACATTAAAGGCTTAATGAGCCTACGCTTAGTGTGGCAAAATATTTACTGAGCCACTATGACTTACAAAATATTATCCGCCCCACAGAGGGACGTTAGAGTGAATGTTAGACGTCTAAATTCAAATTTACCGCCCAAGGGTGCGCTTATATCCATAGACACAAGATGTCTAACATGTTTAGTTTTAATTGCCCATAGCATTAACTGAAATATAAATTAA
>CABFOW010000984.1:150433-183531 GCA_902141385.1 Timema californicum
TACCATACAAAATGACACCTGCTGTTATATAGCATAAAAAGGTCTTAGAAGTTCTCAGTAGAGGGGGAGAGGAAGGGAAACACATGGAACAAAAAGAAGGGTAAAGACTAGCGCTCTGGGCGTACCGCGGACATCCCAGTAATTACTAGGCAAAACTCTAACATCCCAGAACCGGATGTTCGCGAAGTCATGTTGACAACTACATTATTAGGAGCTGGGCGAGGCGCTGATTTGGTTCGCGTCTCAGTCAGTCTTCTTTACCCAAGCCACGGGACTGGATGTGTTGTTGCGTGCGTGTGTGTCCCATTCGACGGGGAGAGGTCTCGATCGGACTTGGCGAGACTTGGTGAGAGTTGGTGAGCCTTGGTGAGTGTAAAGCCTCCATATTACCAGGTTGTTGGTTTTAGATATTTGTTGTTTGGGACATCGTTACAAGTATACAGTCAAATTCTGAAATTAAAAAATTGTTGGTTCTATGTCTGGAATGAAAATATTTTATGTAGCTTGAATATTGTTTTTTACGTTGATTTGAATCTATTTTAAAATTAATTTTATGAAACAGTTTTTATTGTAATCAATTATTTTTATGAGCCTACAAATGATTTTATCTTTACTTTTCAAACCTTTTATTCAGATGTCATAGAAATAAAATAAGCATCAATTTGAAAATATTAATATATTTCGATAGTTTTTTAACATTGGTGTTTTGGCATTAATTAATTATAAATAATTAATTAATATTCTAGATAAATATTTTTTTAAATTGTTCAAACAATGCGTACATACACACCATTTAATATAGGAACTTTTTATGAAAAAATGTAGAAAAAGATTGCAAGTGAAAAATGTATTATATGGGGAATGAGCATTTACATCATAAAAACAGTGACCTACTACAAGAAACAAAGCCAATGATTTCAAAGTTCGTTTCTTACACGCAACTACTATTCTCCATTGATCGAACTTCAGCCAATCACGAGACTCATTTTTATTCTCTACCAGATGGTAGAGTGGAAGAGTGTTGAAAGACGTCCTCTCCCTCACCATATAAATCGTCTTGAAATAAAAGGAATGCCTCTCTTTTATATTTTTTTCTTATTTTCCATAAAGTCATGTTCTTCTCTTTCAAACTCCAATCGAGCAGATTGCCCTTTCAAACCTTTATCTGACATGTGGCCAATTTCAAGTGCGGGCCATTCAAGAATAAGCTTGGACTTCTTAATGATAAAAGAGAGGTTTTGTTCCTGCTTGTAAGACGTGCATATACTACATATGGAACAGAATACGATCTAATTCAAAAAGGTTAATTTGCTAAGCCAATATCCTTTAAGTTCATTTTTAGGTAACCAAGTATTATTTTTCAAATATAAAGATAATCAAATAAAAGTGAAAGTTTTATATAAATAGGAATTGTATTTACTAATTTAATAATAGACAAATTTACTTTAACAACTACTTAGCGGGTGAATGTCAGAAATTATTTAAAATATACATTACAGCTCTTTACAAATAAATTATCGATTAAAATATATTTTCCTACACATTTTAAATGATTAATAAAATATGATTGGTGATAAATTAGATCACATATAAGTAAATATATTGAAAGTGATGGGAATAAAGTGAATAAACTATTACAAAAAATAAATAAAATTATTTATAAAAGTACCATGTTTAAAATAGGACTGGCTAGTCTTTAGATGACAAACTTTAATGAGTAGTTTCTAAAATGATCGTGATCTATGAATATGTTCAAATAACCTCTTATCTAATTAATTAGGATAACAATTTGAAGTTAATGTATTTTTAATACAAATACTTACTATCAGCAAGTCTTATATTAAATTATGTAAGGTAGATGTTAGTGATAAAAAATGATTTTACAATGAAATATTTTTGTACTCTTAAACACTCTTTTTTAAAGCTAACTTATTATTTGTATAGGATACTTTCTTTTCTGTAAATAGTGGATTTTTTTTTAATTCCTAGTAAAATGGATTTTGGGTTTATCTTATGCAGTTCACATTCCACTGTTCTCTAGAACTTTTATTTATACGCCATAATCTCTCTACATCTCACATCTTTCTTCCTATATATTATTTACAACTGAATTATGTCATTTCTGGAAATAGTTTATTATATTTTTGTATCTCCTTTAGAAAAACTATTGTCTTACATTGTTAATGTTTATAAGACTTCCTCTCAACAAAACTTGTTCGTAGTTTTTCTTTTTCTTTAGATGCGTCCATTCATCTCTTCTATCGGTTTGTTCTCTTTACTTACCGCCGTGTTTCGGTCCATCATCACCTTTTATCTTATTCTTTGCTCGCTTTCTTTATTTTTATTGCAGGACCAGCAACTTATCTTTTTATTGCTTCCCCGCTTAGTTAACTGCTTCTCTTCACTGTGCTTCATCTTCGAACCATTTTCTCAGCTTCTCTATTCTCTTTTTCTTCTTGACACGATCTTTTGTACCTTCTACCCATTTTCCTCTCCTCCTGCTCTCACAAAATAAATGTGTGTCACACAGACCACTGCACCAAGTCATAAGAAGAAATGGGCTGCTCCCGTTCAAGCACTGACAGAAAATATATTTAAAAGGAATCATGAGAGCGTTTTCCGACGCGCGCCTGTCTCCGCCAATCCAGGCATCACCTCCATCTGCTACAAAGGCTCACAGTCAATATATGTTGCGCCAACGTCTGACATCAATGCCACGATTACAAATGTTTTATATCCAAGTTTTTCCTGAATGGCGATCCAGCAGAACTATCGACGTGATACTTTGACGGTAAAACTCTGACTAATATGAGGACTTCTGCCTCTGTGGACTCGTCTGAGGTATAACTCTCGTATTAGACTAGAATCCCAATGACATGGAGATTTGGGTTCGAATCCCAGTTGGTTGTACTGAGGGTGGTTTTTTCCAAAATTGTTTAACACTCTTCCTCTACGCAAATTCGAGTGCACTTCATCTAAATTCAACCTTCCTCCACTGGATCAGTAGCGTAATTAATACATATACGTATATCTTGAACATGTAGTAAGACACGGGGCTAGAAAATTTAAAAATTTAAAAATGTAGACATGCAAGAAAAACTGAATATATGGTTTGTATGTTTAGGATAGGAAACTAAAGGGCTAAGTGAAATATTACCCTGCTCCCACAGCTTTAATAATTATAGTTAGTATTTACTTGTGTTTCTATACTTGCTTATGTATTGATTAAATTTTTTATTCATCTAAGAATGTTGGTATTTAATTATGGAAAAGGAATAATTATAATTTATGCTGGTAAATTATATATTTTTGAGCATTAAAAAATTCATATAACATAGTAACTACTTTGTGGCATCGAATATTATCTCTTTAATCCCTTTATATTATATCTATATCATCACAATATTTATTAATACATTAGTGATAAATTAAAATTTAACCTAATATTACCACCTTTTTTGCACCAATTCTTCATACATATCTAGAATACTCGCATTAAAATATATTAGTTGAGAAGGTAATAAGATAAGAAACGAAGGTTTTGAAGTAATCGTGCCTCCATTTATGTGTAAAGAGAATTGAAAATAATTTATGAAAAACCACCCTTAACACACCCGGCCGGGATTTGACTCCCAACCTCTCCATCAACCGCAAACTATATTAAACTAGCTGGAGGCTTAGTTCGAGTGCACAATTGGCTCGGGTTGCGTGTCATTCAACAATATATGTCCAAGTGTGTTGTTTAAAGTGCTAAGACTAAAGAAATACCCGTGATCCTCTTGGCAGGGTTGGATCAAGGAATTCGGGGGCCCGGAGCCACTTGCAAAATGTGAGGCCCCACGTCATATACATATATTTGTTTATAAATATATAAATATTTGTTTATATTTATATATTTGTTTATATATATATATATTTGTTTATATATATATTTGTAATATGAACTGCTCAAACAAAATTAAACCCATGTGCGCAATGATACATTATTTAATAATCAGACAGAAAATAAACAGTATCTAATTATTTTGAAAGCTCTGCTCAGCTTAATAAAATAGAAAAATTACTTACCAAATCATAAAATGTGTTTAAAAAGTTTTTAAAGGTTTTACAAAATCAAAATTTCGAAGTGCTATTGTTAACACAGCTAACAAAGGGACTTTACATGATTTATTAATTTTTTGCGAAAATTCTAATGCAGCTTGATCAAAAGACAACCGTCATATTATGTCACTTTCCATTGATAAAATAACTAAGAATTTATCTTATTTGTACCCAGCACAGAACGGAATCTATTTTTCAAACAGGTTTTTAGTCACAGAAAGGTGGGGGAAGCGAGCAAACCAGTGCTAGCTAGCGCCAGCCATTCTTCTGGGGCGTGCGTTCCCCAATCAAGACACAACATATATCCCTACAACTCTCACCACCTACCAGCAGTCTTATATATTGCTAGTTTCACATATTGTAGTTAAATAATTGATGCATTAAAACATTTAATGTTCGGAGTATTCTTGGGGGCCCCTTCAATCTCAAGGCCCGGGACAATCGCCACCATGTAGCCCCCATTATTCCGGCCCTACTTCTCGGTGATGACACGGCTCGTTCCTAATTCAATTTCTCTCTTCAAGGAAATCTTTCAGGTACGAAGAGGATGGTAGCCAATACCGTCCTCATGTTTTAAAACCAGGGAAATATCAAGAATACTAATCAACCCTATCATCAGACTTGCCTAGAACATAACAAATGTGAAAGCCTTAAGACACCTAGTTGCAATCAATAAGCCAAGATCAGATAAAAAGAAAGTTTAAATATACTCCATACTTTCTGTCCACGAACTGCCAATCACTTTCACAACTCGCTATAAATTTTAAATTCTTCAAAAGAACAACGATTTTGCCACGTTGGCTAACTACTTCATTCATGTCACGCATGATCAATTATACTGAAGTGATATAAGACTGGGACGAGTCGTGTTCACGCAAAAGCTAAACGTTAGCAACTTCGGAACGAGCCATGTTGTACATTTTTAATACTCTCCTTTTTTTGGGACAAGTAGGTTTGTCCCTATTATCTTGCTTACGGGGCACAACTCATATACTTAAATGATAGTATCCTACAGTATTTGCACCCCTCCATGCCTACAAAAAGACAATTTTGAATTAAAAAAAATATGCATCAATAATTATTTGTTACAACCATTATTGTTTCCAGCCTGTAGTCAGTTTTTTGTATTCAAGCCATGTATTCTCCGCTACCGGCTTGCTAGGCCTGTCCTAGCTTCATATAACTTAAAATTTTCAACTTTTGACGAGAAAAAACACAAAATCCTGTCCCCGGCTGTTTATTTACCAATGTGAAAGGGTAAATCCACATTTCACCGGTGAGAAATGATTCGGCCATGCCGGGAATCAAACCCGGTACCGTGACCTCAGTACACAGACACACCGTTAGGTATATTGAAACTGTATTTTAGTAATTGTTTCTCATTCTTTCTCTATGCAAACGCAGGTACACCTCCTTTAAAACTGTACTTTATTCATCTCAAATCCCCCGTGAGTAAATAATTTTAATAAGCCGGTCAAGTTGTATCCAATCCACCTCATTACACCATATCTCTAACTTGAGCTAGCTATATCCAGTCCACCTCATTACACCATATCTCTAACTTGAGTTAGCTATATCCAGTCCACCTCATTACACCATATCTCTAACTTGAGCTAGTTGTAACCAGTCCAACTCATTGAACCATATCCTTAACTTGAGTTAGTTATATCCAGTCCACATCATTACACCATATCCCTAACTTGAGCTAGTTATATCCAGTCCAACTCATTCCACCATATCCCTAACTTGAGCTAGTTATATCCAGTCAAACTCATTCCACCATATCCCTAACTTGAGATAGTTGTATCCAGTCCACCTCATTACACCATATCCCTAACTTGAGCTAGTTATATCCAGTCCACCTCATTCCACCATATCCCTAACTTGAGCTAGTTGTATCCAGTCCACCTCATTACACCATATCCCTAACTTGAGCTAGTTGATATCCAGTCCACCTCATTACATCATATCCTTAACTTGAGCTAGTTATATCCAGTCCACATCATTACACCATATCCCTAACTTGAGCTAGTTGTATCCAGTCCACCTCATTACATCATATCCTTAACTTGAGCTAGTTGTATCTAGTCCACCTCATTACACCATATCCCTAGCTTGAACTAGTTCTATCCTATCCACTTAATTACACCCAGTCCATATCTAGAGCTAGTTCTCTCAGTCCACCTCATTACATCATATCTCTATCTTGAGCTAGTTCCATCCAGTCAACCTCATTACACCCTATCTCTTTCAGGTCCATTCTAATGTTATCCTCCCATCTACGTCTAGGTGCTGCTCCCAATGGTCTCTCACCATTTGGTTTTCCAGTCAATAACTTGAATACAGTTATATACTCTCCCATTCACCACCTACATGTCCTGCCAACCCTAATCTGCGAGACTTATTTATCCTAACAATTTCTTTTGATGAGTATAAAGGATGTAATTCATAATTATTTAACCTCCTCTAGTCCCCAGTAGACTTATTCCTTTATGGACCAAATAACTACCTAAGTTTCTTGTTATAGAACACACTAAATATGTTTTCGTCATTTAAGGTAGGATATAATATATTAAAATGTGATCATTGCCAAAATAATCGTGCCCGCCAAGCTGAAGTCGTTCTGATGTATAGTGTGTTTTTGTTTGTTCTCAGAACATGTCCATATTGGTGGTATTGCTCTACAGTTGGAGGATAGGTGTCAACATGAAGAAATATGTCGACCTTGAAGACGTCTACTATGGTACGTTATCTTCTTTCGTGACTATTTATTCTGCATCTGGCTCCAAAAGCTAAGTAACATATTAACAATTATGTTACCTTTAACTGACATGTTATTTGCTGTCTTACGTATTACTTGATTGAGTGTTACATCTAACCCAATTATAATTTGTTATGTTAAATATAACTGGCGTGTTCCTGACTGTGCTATGACATTCCATTGTTTTTACAACATTGCTATGGAAGTATACTGACATGTTCCTAATTAATTGTTCTATGTCATTCATGATTCAAATGACATGTTCCTAACAGTCCTGCGAAATTGAACTGACATGTACTGTATAGTATATTACCTGATTGTGTTATATCTAGCTTGATCCATAATTTGATTTTCATTAGAAACTTAAATATTTAACTCTTGTTTTAAATGTTTCATTTAAAAATCAACATCTCATATTAAATATATTATTCATATTTTCGTTGTATTAGTTCTTACCGTAGAATATTTTTATTAAATATTTGGGGGCTCAGATGTGATTTTTTTTTTAATATTTGCAAATATTCTACAGAATAACTATGCATTTGTTTGAATTGAAATATAATTTAAGGAATAGCTTACATAAATTTATTTAGTAATAAACGACATTATAACATGTCTAAAGCGACCCTGTAAACGTTGCTAAAAAATATTACATACAGTAGTTTAAATATAAACAAAACAAATATTACTATTAACAAATTATAGAAGACAGCTTATTATTGATCGTATTAAGATTTGTATTAATCTTATATTTCAAAAATTAATTTATTAGGAATTAATCTTATAATTATGAGAAACCATTTATGAAAAACTACCCCAGCTCACTCGATTGAAATTATAACCTAAATCTTCCCGTCCTCGGAAGTCTAGTTCAACACGATACTATCGCCTTAACTAACTACGTCACCGAGACGGGTTGAATACACAATTGAAATATTTTTACACTCACCGAGTAACCCACAAGCAAACATGGGTCAACACGGGAGAAGGAGGGTCTATAAAGGGGTGGGGTGGAGCAAATACATGTTTCTATAGAAAAGGTGAATTTTTCTGTTTTGTTAAATGAAATCCAGATGTTGAGTTGACCTCACACAGCTGTTTCCGACTTACCATTATTCTGTTACCCCTAAGTATCGTTACCAAGGCTCCACTACATCAAACCATTGAGTATTTCGTGACAACAACGTTTGCGGTACCGTTCAAATAACGTGACATCAAATTGTCACTTTCAGACAGGCGTGGCCGGTGTGTGTCGTGTCACTTGTCAGTGTTGTCGCATAGACAATATCCAGAATGGACAAAGCGTTTAGCTGTGATTCTGAATATCTCCCCGAACTCGAGTTTATGGAATTTAAAAATTAATATTAAAAATATTCTGATACAGATATGAACAAATATTTGGGAAGAATATTTTTAAGGGAGAATCACTAGATACTCAGTCTAATATATTCCAATAATGATTTACTGCAATCTTTTCTTAGGTGAGTGTAAGCAGTTTAAAGCTATGTTGTTTTCACTTCTCACAAGAGATAGATGTCACATGATCTCAACAATGATAGTTTATGTCCAGTGTGGAACTAAACAAGGAAAGCGACTGACCAACCCCTTACTTTTGTTTGTTGGAAGTGACCATTCCCAGAATCCAAAGAACCGGTTGATGCCTATCTAATACATTTAAATTGTTGGTTTCTAAGAAATTTCAGTGATAAAATTATATTTGTGGTCCAACTAAAACTACATTTTTATGTTCAATAACTTATATCCAAGTTATAATTATTTATTTCATAACTGAACTTTGTGAAGAAAAAAAAATTCAGTATATACGTTCAGATTTGTAAAAATATTTCCCTTCACGTTACTTAATATGGCATACAAATACCCGTTTCAGTGATCGATTGGTCAAAGGTGTTTCTCTCACGATAAATCGGACCTTATTGACGGGTAGATAGGAGTTCGAGTCCTGGCCGAGACTAATGAAGGTGTTTTTTCCTAAATGATCTTCCACTCATTCCCACACACATTCTCTCTCTATTCAAACGTTGTTACACTACCTTTTAAGCCAACCTTAATCATCCCTTACATATTAGCCTAGGTAGCTAGTATATAAGTGTAAAACCAGATTGGGTAGTAAGACACTGTGCTAAAATAAATATTATAAACTGTATTAAGTCCGTAGAATATTTTTCCTACTACGGATGAAAGAGAGGGTGGGAATTAAAACAGACCATGCATTTTTGACAAAGTGCTATTATTTTTAATAATTCGTTAACTTCTCTTAAATATCTAACCGTAAATGAATGTCCGGTAAAACTGTTTTATAACAGGAAGTGTGATATGGAAAACATTTGTATGTGACAGCTTTATTTAGTGAAGGAAGTAAGGGCTACATATTTACCAGTTACAAAACAACCATTACTTGTCAAGAGAACATGCTATAGAGGGAAAATATCATCTTCTCCCTTACAGCATTGTGATTTTCCTCTTATTCTCAGCGTTTCTCATCTCATTGCTTCACCCAAGTTAAAACTCGACGGGGTTGATGAACTCTCTTTCTTATTATACTTGTTTACAGTAGCCCTATGGCTTCTTTAGTACTGAGTGACAGCTGATGGCTTTGAAAAGTTACCAGACCAAATTATGTATCCCTACGCCTAACCAAATGATCTGCAAAAACATGTGATTAGCAGCTGTCACTTCTGACAGTCAAAATTTAGGTATTTACCTAAATATTGACTATCAGAAGTCAGCTGTGAGCTGTCAGTCAGCACCAAAGAAGCCACGGGGCTACTGTAGTTAAAACGTGCTTAAATGGATGATTAAGGTGGGATGGAAGGGAACGCGAGAAAAAGTCAGTGTTTTTGCAGTTTTTATGGCAAAAATAAATAACGTATTGGTTGAATACAAACATAGGGTTTAATTTTATTCACATGTGGATATCAACAGTTCCTAAATATCTGTCATGATCATGGTGGAAATATCTAACACACTTTTTAAATATAGAGAAATAGTGGTCATTGTTATTATTATTACTATTATTAGCACCACGTCTTACTACCAGTTCAGGTTGTACGCACTTACGCTAATGTGTAATGGTTGGGTGATTGTGAGATGAAATGGAGGACCTACAGCTTAACGTGGGTTCCGAACCATGGTGGAGGATTGTCATTCCACACATTCACAAGCTGTAATTAATACACGTCTTGTCAGAGGTGAAGGAAGGGTTTGGCAATCATATAAATCTGTGCCGGAACTGAGGATTGAACCCCAGACCTTCAGCACATAAGTCTGACATCTTATCCCTAGACCACCAGGTCACCAAGTTGTCATTAAATTCCAGAACACTTTTGACAGATATTCAATAAATTATGAGGTCTCTATGTGAATAAAATTAAATTTTATGTGTGTACTTAGCAATATTTTCACCAAAATATTTGTTTTCCATAAAAACTGCAAAAACATTGGCTTTTTCTCGCGTCCCCTTTCATTCTACAGTGAGCATTTTAAATTCAAGTAAAAATTTGGAAGCGATTAATACCATTTTAATTGAACTTATTGAAATTATTGAACTTAGCAATCATTTAAGCAGGTTGTCCATATTTACGTTTTCCAAATGGACTTTAAGTTCACAAGAAAATGGATGTAGTTATGAAGAAACATTTTTCTACCAGTAAGATGGTTGGCATGACAGTCATTTTGCATTTTGGTGGCCATTTTAAAATTTCATGCATGTTATGACATGTTCTGACATGTCCCTACATAATCCGTCATGTTGATACATGTTCCAACATGTCCTTACAGGTATACAGGTCCTGACCCGGATTCAAGATGGCTGATCACCCAATCCTTAACCTCCATTCTAAGCCGTACAGCTAATGACCAGTTCCAAGATGGCGGATCCCCACTGGCTTTACAGCCATCGATCCTCTAATCTAAACCAACCCAACATTAACATAACCTTAGCCTCTGGACTTGACACAATCACAAATGGGGAACTTCGGAACTGGCACTACTACATAGGTTCGTTTCCTGATAGAGATGAGCAGCAGCGTTTGTTTCGAAACGGGCTCCTTTTCAGTCTTCTTATCTACCCTCTCACCACCCAGATGTATGTCTTAACATCATTCTAGCCTTTAAATCCATAATTTCTTACAAATATCATCCTTAGAATACGTTTTACTTTTCATTTCTGCTTAAAACCTCTCATACTTGAGAATATTGTAATAAGACCCTTCTATGGTGTAGAAGATGCAACTCGGTGAATCATCCACCACACCCAGAACACACAGCTGTAACTGACCTTCCTCAACTACCCATTCTCACTTATGAAACCAAGATATAAGATTTATGTTTTATTTCTCTGGATATTTGCTGATGCACGTCACCAAAGCATTGCGTCCAAACTACTGGTCAAATGCTTTCGTTACCAAACCATTAACTGAGAATTCCCAGAATCTGGGCTGCCGTTCTCGTGACCCATACCGGTGAATTCGTTTCTCCATTCCCCTATTAACCTTTATCAACCATCCTGTTACCCCTTCATCCCACCCAACACCCACCTAGCACTATGGCGTGCTACCCCTCACACCCCACCCCCAGTAACATACCACACACAACACATACAGAGTGTATATATACAATTTCATACATGCATACAATACAGACAAGAATACCATACAAATATACACTACAGACATCAAATACCTATAATGCAATATATAAAATATAGACCATCAATACAATATAATAAATACATATCATAATACATATATAATGCAAACCATCAACATAAATATATAAGCTAGCTTACAAACCATCATTCACTCTTCCATCCATCATTCCATACAAGGCATATTATAATCATGCATAACACTAATTTAAAACATAAGTAAAACAAGTAAAATACAACACATACAATGTATAATATAATGCATACACCATTACAGACCATATATAAAGTAAATACAAAGTATGGATGGACATAAGTATTATGGTTTGTATGCTATATAATATATATGTAACATATTATGTATGTATGTATGTATTTATGTATGTATTGTATTGATAGTTTTAGTTTTTTTATTTTATTGAATAAATTTGATGTATTTATTGTATTATATTATTATTATTATTATCTTCTATTCATTCTTCCAACAATTAAAAGTACTTAGCTAATTGCTTACAAAGTGGAGCTAATAGCTTAGCCAGAAACCTTTTTCTCTTTAAATCAATGTTGACAACCAATCACTGGGCTCGAAGTCAGTAATGTAGCCATAGCGCAAATAACAATATATACTGTACACGATACATTTCGAGACATTACAAACAGGTCAAATGGATATAAATTTAAAGATATGATCAAAAACAAGAGTTAAATGTATCGCCCCTTAAATATTGATAGTGATGGAGTAGGTTGAGGATGAACCTTTATTTAAACTGTTTTTTATAAACCATGGCTAATCGTAAGCTATATGGTGTATACTTTTAGTGATTCTATTAAAATACATTACAATAGTAATATTCTAGTTTAAAGTTAGTATAAACATAATAGGCCTATATCTCAAGAATCTAGCCCAGCTATTCAAGAACTAGACAAGTTGGGCTGCATTATCCTTTCATCTCACGTTTTCGATTTTTGAGCGTGTCGCTCTAACTCCCCTTCACCGGAAGTCACGTCAGGATAGAGAGGAGAAAAAGAAAGATAACTACAGCGAACAAACGGATGAGGGAGAGACTAGAATCAGTGACAAAGGATGAAATTTATCTAGGAGAGTGTGATGTGGAACTGGCAGAAAAAGGAGAGGATATAACATGCTAATATTTCCCTGGATCGGCTTTCTTCACCATTTTACGCGCTGGAATATAAGGGGTGGTAAATAATTATAAAATTATCTGGAAGAAATTGATGACTAGTGGTGGTTTAGGTGAAAGGTGGAACAGATGGTGAGCCAGTAGCACTTGTTTGGGGGCAGCTGAATGCCGTTAATTGTTAAGAAACCTCAATAATTATCACTACCCCTAAAAAAACCTTTTAACCTAAACAAAATGCAGAAAAAATGACTTAGAAATGAATAACAGTGCTGATATCTGAAAGAGAAATCAAGGTGTAAGACAATAGATCATTATAAAAGAAAATTAAAATCAAAAGAGTGAAGTGGGAGCAGTGGCTAGATAGGAAGGGGGTAGTGGTTAGTTTGGAGTTGGAGGTAGGGGTAAATATACTAAATTTAACAATTATATATCTACACTAATATTTAAATAATACTTGTAAAAGTATAAATTTAAACTTAAAGTAATCGGTCGTCTAGGTAGGAGACATCAAACATGTAGAATTGCGTTTGCCAGTGATGAGGATGTTGAAGTAGAAATCCTGAAAACGTGTTCTTAGGATGGTTGTTTTTAAATGATTTACCATCCCTCATCCATGTAAATGTTGGTACACATCCCACTAGTGTAGTTAATGTGGATATCTCTGAATGGCAGAAAGATGGACATTTTGTGAAGAACAAGAAAATATGATGTCAACAATCAAAAAATATGAGTTGACTAAAGAAAACTTAATGGTGGTCTAGTTACAAAAATTATTAGTTTTAGGAATTAAATGTATGACTTAACACTGCAAAGTATTGTGTAAAGTGTAAGGTTCAACCGAATTATTTATATCCGCGTTAGGAAAAGTATCCATCAGATTTAGGCTATTGAGGTGAGAGGCTGTTAATTTAGAGTTTAGATTATAGGCTTGTTTTTTATTAGGCCTAAAAGTTTGTATTGCTGTAAAATAAAATAAGATAAAATAAATAACTTCATACTTAAAAGGTGCAATGAGGGATTATGAATTTGTACAAAGTAGCGAGATAAAAACGAATCTTAAAAAGGAAATAGATATTTTATTTCTCTAAAGAATTTCGAAAATAATTAAGCTGTCATGTCACGAAGAACACCACAATTTTCAAAGGAATAACCTAATAATATGCATGCCATAAAAGTTACCAGATCTACTTTAAAATAATTATATATATATAGGTTATTCCTATGAAAATTGTGATATATATATATATACACGCAAGCTACGTGATACGCAGGTAACACTTTTGATAGATATTATCATCAATATCTATAAAAGAGTTATAAATATATTAAAATATATACAATATTGACCACCAAATAGGTATATCTTTTAATTTTCTAAAATTATTGTCAAACTTTACCTAAAAAAAAGGCCTACTATAATTATTTTTCTTATTAAAACAATATATAATATGTATAAACCACTAAAAACGGATATATTAAAAGAGTTATGCTTTAGCCGAAAGTAAGTTTAACTTAGCATAAATGTCTAACTAATATATAATGGCTACCCTATCTTTATAAAATAGGTTGTTTAACTAGGTATTTAAAAAATACTAATTTTATTGCATTTATCGAAGATATATAAGAAGGAGTAGTAAGATTTGACAATTTTTTTATTCAATTTTATTTATAATAAATCATATTTGATAAGGTGTAGGGTATTATGTGCTTAGATTGAAAAATGACACTTGAACAAAGTAATCGAACCCAGGATATTTGGCTAAGTACACCAATATTCTAACTACTGATCTATCCAGAGATCGTCTCGTGACCAGAGCAATTCTTAACTCATATTTTAAGGCAGAGTCTGTGCTGGATATGCGGAAATCGTCAGTTACAATGAGTGGTCAGTTAAGATCACCCGAGCTATCAGAAAACGCAGCCATCTTCGACTCAAGAGGGCTTTAAGCTGCCAGTAGTATAATGAAAACTGTACGAATGTGCATATCGTGATGTATTAAATAGCCCAGTTGTTTTATCCATATTCAAATGCGCGTACTATTGGCAGCATAAGGCCCTCCCTGGTCGAAAGTGGCTACGTTATCTGATAACTCGTGATCTTAATTGATCGCGCAATTGTAGATGACGTTTTCCACACATCATTCACAAACTCTCCCGTAAAATATGAGTGAAGAATGGCCCTGTGCACGGAACGATTCCTGAAAAGTTCAGTGATAGAGCATTGACGAGCCATGCCAAAGGTACCAGGTTCTATTACCGTGTCCAGGTGTAATTTTTCAATTTAAAGAATACAATTCTTAGATGTGGCTATAACCGTAACCAACCAATTTAATGGTTTGGCTATTTAATCCATAATGTGGATATTGTCAACATTTAATTTCTAACATTCTAATTCTCGTGTTATTATATTTATCTTACTATTCAAGTATTTAGTTATATGAGTAAATAATTATCTAAAAGCATAAACGTACTTTATAAATACAACATATAGAGAAATGTTATAGCTTGCAAACTTACTTACGTTGAAATGTTATTTTTATTAGAAAGGGGGTTAAGGGAGGTGACAAATAGAGGGCTAGTGGCTCTTCTTTCCTTTACCATGCCCTTGAAGATAATAGTAGAAAGAGATGAGGAAAAACTGTTAAAAGTGCACGTGACGATCTTCACTTGTGATGAAGATTTCACCAGAGACAAGTTTGGGCGGTTCCTGCAGTCACACAACTCATACTTCGCATAAGCAGGCTCACAGCTGCCGGTGACAGGACTCTGACCCGAGGGGAAAATAAAACGATAGTAGCGCTCTCCCAAAACTACAGCGAGTTTTGTGTGAGCCTTAAGGGGAAATAAACTAACCCAATAAAGTTAGTTATTTAATCAAATTTACTACCAGTTTTAAAATTTAATTTCCGTCATTAGATTTTTGATTATCAGCACCACTGAAGATAATGACTAAAAGTTTGTTTTTAAATACTAATATTTTAATCTTTCTTTTCCAAGTTGTAACCTAGTTTTCTTTATGGCACATTGCAGTTTCTTTGGCACACTTTAAAAATATGATTTATAACAAAATCACAAACCTCTTTGGAAATACATATCGCTTATATAAAACAAACTTTTCTAATTTTACCAATATATATATATATAGGACTAATCTTAAGCCCTCTAATTTATATTCGTAAGGAGTGTAGTCCATAAAATATTAACTTTGTTGAAACGGATCCCTCTATCCACCGAGTTCCAATCCATAAGTCTGAAGTTTATAATAGTCCGTAGATATTGGGTCAAGTACAACTTTCTAATGACTGTTGTTACAGATAGAATTGGAGGCTCGATCACAGATAGAAAAAGAGTAATAATGACATGTGAATCGAAATTGAGATATTAAGGATAGTAACAACTCTCCAAACATATCGTATTTTCACTTATCTACCGTGATTATAAAATGTTGGACAACTTTGTTACTAAGGCTATCGTTAGTTTATCTTTGAACATTAAACCAAAATTGAACTACTATAATGTTAATCGTAATATTAATTAAGTTAAATTCATAGAATTTTATTAGAACAGGTAATCTCTCATACTTTACCATTAAATACACTTTACGTGCTTAAGGGTACTATGTATGTATACAAAATTAAAAATCCTTAGAATTTTTGATTCGTCAAAGTCTATAATAATAAGGATCTAATGGATTAGGTTAGTGAGACTTTATATGTACCATATTAAGAGATCAGTCTACACTCGTTCACCCATCAAAACATGAAATACGAAATAAAATATTGTTAAATATATATATAGGACTAATCTTAAGCCCTCTAATTTATATTCGTAAGGAGTGTAGTCCATAAAATATTAACTTTGTTGAAACGGATCCCTCTATCCACCGAGTTCCAATCCATAAGTCTGAAGTTTATAATAGTCCGTAGATATTGGGTCAAGTACAACTTTCTAATGACTGTTGTTACAGATAGAATTGGAGGCTCGATCACAGATAGAAAAAGAGTAATAATGACATGTGAATCGAAATTGAGATATTAAGGATAGTAACAACTCTCCAAACATATCGTATTTTCACTTATCTACCGTGATTATAAAATGTTGGACAACTTTGTTACTAAGGCTATCGTTAGTTTATCTTTGAACATTAAACCAAAATTGAACTACTATAATGTTAATCGTAATATTAATTAAGTTAAATTCATAGAATTTTATTAGAACAGGTAATCTCTCATACTTTACCATTAAATACACTTTACGTGCTTAAGGGTACTATGTATGTATACAAAATTAAAAATCCTTAGAATTTTTGATTCGTCAAAGTCTATAATAATAAGGATCTAATGGATTAGGTTAGTGAGACTTTATATGTACCATATTAAGAGATCAGTCTACACTCGTTCACCCATCAAAACATGAAATACGAAATAAAATATTGTTACAAAACCGTTGTAAATATTTTAAATTTACTTTCACCAATAGAGATTATGTTTTATTATATATAACTATTATAATCAGAACACTACAAAACCACAGTAATTAGATAATACAAGGGAAAATATAAGATTTTATTATTTAAATATTTTAAAATGAATAATTGCTGCCATTTTATAATTTTTTAGGTAAGGACTAATCTTCTAAAAATATGAAATCACAGAAATAATTAGTTATTATTGGCTTAGTTATTTTTTATAATCTATTAATTTAATACTAAGCTTTAAAAACTATTTAAGAAATAAAAATTTGAAAAATTTTGGTAGCCGTAGTGTTATGCCATTTTTTAGAACCCCAAGAAGTGCATATACCTTGCCCAGGGAAGAGGGGGCAAAAGTCCAGGGCAGCAAACTCAGAGTGTCAGCAAATTTTGTAAAAAAAAAACTATTTATAATGACAATTTTAACATTATCCATCTCTTTGTCATCCTACAAACAAAACATTTTATAAACACGTACAATACCTCCGAAATGGATGAGTAAAGCTCGTTGTATAAACTATTGGGTGTCCGTGTTTACCTTTTAGGGGGTACGTTGAGAAATTCGGATCATCATCAAACAATGGATATTTTTAATGGGCCTTGAATTACTTTCTGAATTTGACCTTTTTTTTTGTCAGAGCACATTTGTAAGTGCTTTAATCCAGGACAAGGCCATAGTTCATATTTGTCTTCAACTATCCATGAGCAGTATATTAAACTTATAGCACAAAATGTAAAGAAAGAAATAGTTGAAGAAGTAAAGTTTGCTAGGTACTTTTCCACTATGGCTAATTCCAGCCCAGATATATCACACGTTGTTCAGCTAGCATTAGTCATTCGATATGTTCTAGGAAACGGGAACCACGTAGATCGAGTTCTTTGTTTCCTTCCACAAATCAGAAGCAATTTTCGATGCTATCGCCATGTTGGTAGATCATGATATCGATATTAAGAACTTCAGGGGACAGTCTTACTATAATGCTTGGAATATTTCCTGGGAGAACAATCGGAGAATAGGCCAAGTCAGTCCCACAGCTGTGTGCCCACCATGATCTGCTCATTCCCCGTGTTTGGTTGGGAGCACAAAACTAGCTGCTGCAAGGAAATACTTATTCATGCTTCTCCAAAATCTGTACTTTTATCCTCAAGTTTGACTAACCAGTGGGAAGTACTCTAAGAGGGTTTTACCAAAAAAAGAAAAAATGAGCCTTGAAAATATATCCAAGACTAATTGATCAGCCCTTGTAAAAGCCTTAATAGAGACTGGAATAAAGTTATAGAAGCACTTACAATAAT
Organism: Timema californicum; assembly: GCA_902141385.1. NCBI lineage: Eukaryota > Metazoa > Arthropoda > Insecta > Phasmatodea > Timematidae > Timema > Timema californicum. The sequence continues at coordinate 168,871 of CABFOW010000984.1, forward strand.
TGCGAATGACGAAACAGAAAACCTAACACATGAAGTGTACCTTCAGGTTACCTTCGCCAAATACAGCGTTTAGAAACTGTTATTATTTATATTTTGTGGGTTATTTATTGGACAATTTCAACATAGCTAGTAAGAAGCTCTAATCATCTGACATTGACCTTTCTGTTGTTGCTAAATATATATTTCACTAACTGAATATATGACAAGTATTAGGGGAGAATTATATATATATATGAAAATGAAGCTCTTGTCAAGTATGAAATCACTAAGAATGGAGCTAGAAACAAAATAAAAATAAAAGGAAACTTTAAGATGGTGAAACCCAGAAACATGAAACCGAACCAGGTGGCCGAAGTAACTTCAAAACAAATACCTATTTGGTCATAATTGACAGGCTGATTTCCAAGCTAGCCCAATGGAAGAAGGTGTATGATGACCTGAGTACACGATTTGGTTTCTTCACTACAGGAATTGACTTGGATCTTAAAGTAATCGCAGAACACGCGCAAGGTTGAGCAGTGAATACAAAGAGGACACGCCAGACGAGTCGCACTCTTTGCTAATTGATTTATGATAATGTCCTTCAAGACTTGTACCCATACGTTGACATTGCTCTGAGATATTTTTTACTACTACACTGACGTCCAAATATTCGGCAGAAAGATCCTTCTCAGTGATGTGAACAATTAAAAACTATCTCCGGTCAATAATGCCTTTTAATCGTCTGAATTGGTCTGTAATCCTGACAACCGAATCAAATATAACAAAAACAGTGACTTACAGCGATATGACGGACCCATTTGTCCACGGACAGTCACGAAGGAAGCTCTTGTGCATGAATAGACAATATATTAGAGTGTCAGAGAGATTTTTCTTACTTGAAAAGGTCAAACAAGTTTGTAAGGTTTTGTCATTTAACATATTATTTTTATTATTTTATTAATTATTAATAATTCATTAAGTGTATTAATATCAATTTGAATATTATTTTTCTTTTATAGTGAAAAAGACGTGTAAGATTTATTTTTTACTAGAAATGCTTAAAATCTAGTTTTTTAGGTTATATTGCAGTTCTAAAATATTATTTTTTGTCTACTATAATTACTTATTTTGGCCTACTAATTGATATTAATATTGTTTTCCTTTCATAAAAAGATCATTTTCCTTGAAAATAGATCTTACTAAAGGTATTATTAACTCATTGTTGATTGCTATGCATTTGTATTATTTATTGCTATATTGTATTAAAAATTTTGGTTAAAGTAATAATTAATAAAAATTTAACAAAAACACCATTGTAATTTCATTTTATTTTATTTCAATACATTTAAAGGAAAGGTTTGCGGGCTGGGTGAGTGGGTGATTGGCTAAACCACTATTTTAATAAAAATCTATTGAAATAAAATCCAGCAGCTGAAGAGTGGCTTAGCAACGAAAATTTATGTTTGAATTTTTTGAGTACTCATTACAGTCAGAGTCAAGTTCATTGATAGGCTACATGCATAAATATACTATACCGTAGGTTCCTTATCACTATAATTCATATACGGCTTCTCTCTATGGTGTTTAGTAATGGTGGGCGAAACTTCGAAAAGTCGAAGTTGAAGGTCAAATATCCTTCAGCTTCAACTTCGACATCTACAATAACCTTTACATATCCCAAAAATTTCGAAGGAAGGATAAAATTTCGATAAATCATCAAACAATTTAATTTAATCTAACTAAATATTAAATTTTTCAATATTTGATTATTTTAAGACAGTTACTAAACAGATTTTAACACTGATTAGTAATTTAACTAACACAACGTAAGCATGGATCAAAAACGGGTAAGTAAATGTTAAAATATTATATTCACTCTCACCAACATAATTTTGTAAAAAATAAAAATACCTATAAAGAAATAACACCATGGTCACTGGTATAAAGCAGAGAAAGCGTTTAAGTTGTGCTATCATCGCAGCTCGCGTTTAATGTTTGTTCCTTAATATGCTATCTCTTTGGAATTATCTGTGACAAATTTACAAGTGCATTTTGACACATAAGTTTTTCATAGCTTCTTCACATTTTCTATATTATTCAAAATGTCTGATATGGAAAATGGGAAACGAAAACTGAATTTAATTTATAATTATTATCAGAGAAATGCAGATAAAAAGAAATGCATGTGTAGTTTGCAAAGTAATATTATAAACTCCACGATGTAAGTAAAAATTAAAACTCATTTAAAAGCCAAATAGCCAAAGCTATGCTTTTTAGTGAAGATTACTCCATCTAGATATCATATTCTGAAAATTGAAAAATGACACTTGGACATGGGAATCGAACCCAAACTGAGCCAAAGGTCCCGGGTTCGATTCCAGTGTCCAGGTCTCATTTTTCAATTTTCAGAATAAAACATAATTAATAAGTTACTAACCTTTTCAGTAAGCCTGTGTATATTAGTGATTAATATAGTCCTTAGGTAACAAATAAGGAAAATTTCCTGGCCCTTTTTACTGACAATAGCTAGAAAAATAATAAATTAAAAAATTAAAAGAGGCGTTAAGTGACAACAACAAAAATCCTAGGTAGATTCGACTTCGCAAGTTTCAAGGTTTGCTTCGACTTCGCTTCGCATTTAAAAAGAGGCTTTCGCACACATCTAATGTTTAGTGTATAGTTTACACAGGATGAGGATCGGAGGGTTGAAGGAGTTACTGTGGAGGGGGTCGGGGGGACAACATATGTATCATCCTTAGGCTTCAAAAATATAAATCCACCAATTGCCTTGCCACAATTGTTTTTAAAGTGACAAGAGAAACAGTTTATTCCAATATGATGCACGAGGGGATTTCAGGAGAGACAAAGCAGCTTTATAGATTTGAATCAATTGTTCTGTTTATCCAAATTTAAGTTTTACTTTTCTAAACTAAATAGATCAGTGTTTCACTTTGGCAAGAGAAATAATAAAGAAAATTAGCCTATTAATCTACGTATCTTTATAAAAGGTGTTCCTTAGTAATGACGGCTATCAAGATTACATAAATCAACTAGAGGCCCCAAATGGTATTTAATTCACACCTATAAAAGTAGATATGAACTATATCTGTAAAATATATTTTTATACAGAATATACAATGCTAATCTATATATTAAAAAAAAATTGGTAGTCACGTCATCAAAATGTAAAACCATAGTAAAAATAATATTTTAAGAGTGGCTCTTAAAGATTTAATTATATTTATAATAGCACCTTATAAAAAACAGTATATCAGAAAATATTGTAAGCCATAAAAATATTGTATTCTTTGAAATGTATTTTGATAGCTGCAATGAATATTTAAATGAGTGCAACATGTTTGATATCCCCTGAACTAGATGTATCCGCCCTGCTTCCTTTTTAATATCTTCCATATCCCTACCGACATATGTTGAGACACTAATAGCTCTTGTGCTCATCTCTCTGATATGTAATTAAACACCCGCCTCAGGATTCGGCCAGACTGACAAGAGAGCGAGTGATTAGCAGCTAGCTTTCAATAGCTGTTGACGGACAGGCAAAGGTTCCAATCTTCACTCAGTGAGCTGACTGTGGTTTTTGACGAGTGATTTATCATTGTGAATTTCCCATCCTCTCTCCACGCTAATGAAGATTATTATTTGTAACGGCCTACTTTGGCTATAATATTTAAGTATTAACATATAAAGTCTATATATATATATATTATATATATATGTATATTGTTGTTAAAGTATATATATATATATATATTGTTTATGATCTTACCAATTAAATTAGGCCGTTAGAAGCAACTGTGTTACACCTATCGACAATAAAAAAAATCAGATTATGAAGTTTTTCTTAACACCAACATACAATAAAATTACCCAGCGCCTGTAAAATAGACTGTTCCGGCTCGAGCGCATGTGCTTGAAAGACAGAATCTCTTTCGAGTGCATCGTTCGGGTCCAGGTAGTCGAACCGGAACAGGACCTGAAACCGAAAACAGAAATTAACAGTTATTTTAAGGAACCAGAAACCTAAAAACACTATTCTGAAGAACTGGAACTGGAATTGAAATCGTTAAATAATTTTAGGTTCATAAAGGTTTTAAAAGGTTCTTAAAGGTTCTTAGTTTTACAGAAATGTATATAGTTTTTATAGGTTGTACACTTTTTTATTTCATAAGCTTAGTTTGCTTTTGAAATGTTGTGTTTCCCCCTTTATCAGTCAGTTCTGAAAGGGCTTGATATATTTTAGTTTACTGATTTGTTTGAAACCTCTTTTATAAGGTGATTATAAAATAGTTAATGAGCTCTTAGCAATACACAATAATGTTAGATTCTAGAGGAATGTCATAACTGTCACATTATTCACTGTTTTCTCACTTTAATGTTTAAGCTAGAGGTTTAAGAATATGTATTTAGCTTTGATAGATGGCAGATAATACCACATTCCTCAGAAGTTGAAATACTGAAATTAATAAATCATCTCTTTTGGACCGCCGTCTAACCCTATTGTACTTGGTACTTCCTGGAAATGAAAACTGATAATCTGGTGGTTGGTTTAACAGCTTATAATAGCGGGTAGAGGGAGATGGAGGGTGGCAAAATGCAAATTTTAAATTCTTTCACTCAAGTTTAAATTAGGAAGTAGCTCAGTGAATGTGTTTCTTGTGTAAAGTGTGGAGGTGATTATTTGTGTTGTTAGTAAGTGGTTTAAATAATATTATTAATGGGGTGCATTAAAGAAAACTCAGTTCAGAAGTTTTTTGACTATGAGATTGACGGTGACATATTAAGATTCAAGTAAGTAAGACGGCTGCACTATTGTTATTAAGGTTTGCTATATTTTTTTATAATCTTACAATACTTTTGATGCAGAGTGTTATTTTCAAAGTGGTTTTCCACTTTGCTTCCAAGAAAATGCAGATACACTTCCTCTAAATATAAACATATAACCTTCCTCATTAATAATTATAAAATATTATCGAAATTAGTACATTAACGTAGCCCGAATGGATATAAAAAGACTGTGCTAGAAATGTTTGGATTACAGAACCAGAACCAGAACACTTTCAGGAACTGAAAATAACCGGAAACTTTATTGTGCTAACCGGAACCTTTAAAATGTTTATTTAGAGAACAGGAACCGGAACCAGAACCGATAAAAAGGTCGGTTCGACTCCCAATTTAGAAGGAGTGTACACACATTTGATTAAAGAGAAAAGGAGAAAATATAAAAGAGAATAAACCCTCAGCACAAGGCTGAATTCTAAAACTCTGACCTTCTCGTCACTGGCAAACCACACTATACGAGTCTGACCCTCTCGTCACTGGCAAATCACTCTATACGAGTCTGACCTTCTGGTCACTGGCAAACCACACTATACGAGTCTGACCTTCTCGTCACTGGCAAACCACACTATACGAGTCTGACCTTTTCATCACTGGCAAACCACTCTATACGAGTCTGACCTTTTCGTCACTGGCAAACCACACTATACGAGTCTGACCTTCTCGTCACTGGCAAACCACACTATACGAGTCTGGCCTTCTCGTAACTGGCAAACCACACTATACGAGTCTGACATTCAGCGAGTATGTCTATCGGTGGGTGTTTAATATCACTTCGTATAAAGGTGTAGTAATGACTATTTCGGTTCTGTAAAAGTATTGCTAAAATGAGGTTGAAAATTCAAAGCTTGCCTTCTAGATTTTTCAAATTGTTATTTTTAGATAGCTAGACTAAAACAGATTTGTTAACCAAGAATGTGGCGTGACATAGGTAAATGTTATCAAAGGTAAAAACGAGTCATCTGAAAGGTATGATCATGTTATATATATATATACATATACCTCATTATACCGTTCCCTTACAGGGTAGGAAAGAAAGTGCTTATAGCATAAAAACAATTATTTACTTAATCCAACATCACTAGCCTTCTCCACACATCCTTTCCTCGTGTAACCATCTTTTTTGATAAATAATAGTCAGGGAGTTATAAAAGAATAACAGTGAGAGAAATGGTTGATATACAATAAGAAATTATAAAATTTATAATTATAGTAATATTGGTTAAGGCGTGTAAAGCTGAAGACTTTTGTATTAAATATAATATAGAATAAAATATGAAAATCTACTATAATGTTCAAAGTCAAAGATTTTAATATAAAACATAATTTTTCATGAATACCAAAATTGTCTATAATGTCCAAAGCCAGAGAATTTAATGTTAAACATAATATTTGACTAGATGATAAACAGTAATATAGTATATCTATCTAAATATCGGCATGATTGCCCAAGGTGGACGAAATCAATACTAAACAAGGACATTACATTTATATATATATATATATATATATATAGATCTTGGAATCCTATGTTATTATAATCCCCCTAATGTTGACGCCATTATAGGCGAACTAGTGGATATTAAAGTCTTCATCTTGGAATTATATATATATATATATATATTAGAGCGTTCTAAGATAAGGAAACGCAGATAAACTATTAATTATATTTACACAAATATTATCATAATATAAACCATATAATTATATATATTAGAGCGTTCTAAGATGAAGACTTTAATATCCACTAGTTCTCCTATAATGGCGTCAACATTCTGGGCTTTATAATAACATGGGATTCCAAGAACACACAGCAAATCCATAATAAAGTTCCCCTACCTCTGGGGCTAAACTCCGTGCAATGACGCAAATAGAGGCACGCGATAAAGTAGAACATTAAGAAAATATTATCTTACCACTACAAATAAGTTCACGCTCATCTTAATTATGGAAGAACAGCGTTGAATTTAAGTGCCCTGTCTATCAATGTAACCCCAAGAGATAGTCATTAATAACTATACAAATTAAAGATGGTCAGCTTCCTTTCTAACCGCTTAGGGCAGCCAAGGTAACCAAGGTAACATACCAGCAATTAAGTGTGTGCTTCTCATATAATAATTAAAGATAATGTATACAATTAAAGTTAATATCCCTAAAATATGTTCCCTAGCTAATGATGCAAACAATTAACCAGAAAGGCGGTAACAACGCAACCCAAGATTATACGCCTGGCGGCGAAAATAGGAGTTAAGTTCACATATGAACAAAAGTTAAGTTTCCCAGTAAAGTTAAACAAAATGGGAACGCGGTTATAAATCAACCACGTTGACACCCAAAAAAATCCGTTCCATAACTGACAATCAAAATTTCTATGTCCGAATCAACGATTTTGAAGAGATTCCCACATAGTAAGCCGAAATAAAATTTATGTTAATAGAATTAAGTATTAGCTTAATTTGACACACTAACCTTTATAAACTAATGTATGATACGACGAGTACCAATAGTAACGAAACATCACAATATATAGCGAGCACACAAACTGACATGCCCCCAGAGAGTAGGGGAAGAAGAGGAGAAAAGAAGGGGAAAGTGGAGTGGAAGGGAGGAGTACGGACAACGCGGGGAATGAAACTACAGTACGTCAGGGTATATTGTACATTATTTTTGTTTCTACTAAATAAACTCATAATTTATCTGTCTTAGATTCATTCTGATTTTTGTTTACATTTTTTAATTTGTATTATATAACCTTATTAATTAATTGACCTGATTATTGCAAGATCGTAAGTAGGAGTTGGTGTTGTAAATAGCGAGGCTTTAAGAGAGCACAGGCAGGAGGTGGTTTTGTAAATTGTAAGGTTTTACGAGAAAACAGGTAAGAGATGGGGTTGTAAATTATAAGGCTTTAATTTATCACAGAAAGGAGGCGGTGTTGTAAATATTAAGGCATTTAGAGATCACAGGTAAGAGGCGATGTAGTAAATTATAAGGCTCTAAGAGATCCCAGGATGTAGGTTATGTTATAAATTAGAAGTTCCAAGAAATAATAAGTAGGATGCGAGGGTGGAAATAAGAGGTTTTAAGATACTTTAGTTAGGAGGTGGTGTTGTATATTAGGCGTTTTAGGAAGCCATAGGTAGTGTGGTGTTATAAATTAGTTTTTAAGAAACCACGAGTAGGAGGTAGTATTGTAATTTCTAGGTTATGAATACTTTGAGTAGGAATTTTTTATTGTAAGGTTGAAGTTATAATAGACCACAAGACGTGTGAGCTGGTGTTATAAAGTTGAAGCTATAAAACACTACGGATAAGCGTTTGTGTTACAAAATTTAATCTATAAGATCCCACAAGTGGAAGTCAACTTTGTAAAGCTGAAGTTACTTATAATTGACAACAAATAAAAGGTGGGGTGATAAAAATGAGAATAAAATAAGCAAAATGTAGGAAACGGTATGGTAAAGTTGAGGCTATAAGATCTTAAAGGTAGGAAATGGTGTTGCAAATTTGAAGTTGTATGTGATCACAGTAAGGAAGTGATGATGCAAAGATTATAATGAAGTAAATCTAAGGTTGGAGAGGGTACGCCAAAGTTGAGGATATAAGTGAACTTAAGATAGGAAATGATCCTGTGACGTTGAAGTTCTTAAGAAACCACATCATACAGGTGATGTAAGGTTTAAGATACCACAGGGGAGGGGTTGAGTTTGCTGTAAATTCAAATTTATAAGATATCACAGGTGTTGCTAAGATGAGGCTATAAGTAGCCTAGTTGGTAGAAGCTAATGTAGATTTTAATTTATAAAAAAATCATAGATAGGAGATGCAAACGAAAGAAAATAATAGGCTCCGTGAAGAAAATTGTTTGGTAAAGAAGAATTTCTTTGTTTTTCATTGTTTTTACATAATTATCGTTATAAATTAAATACATTGTAATAAGTAATTTGTAAGTAATCTACCTGCACAAGTTTGATTGCACATTTTGAATCAATTTAAATATTATATAATAACTTTATATGATATCTTAAAATAACATTATATATCATCTGTTTATTCTATAATTACTGTAACCTAAATAATAGTACTGATGCCAAGGAATATACATTTATATATAACTTGAGTTTTCCTTGGACTCTAACCACTTGAATGGCTAATTTTAATTGAGTTTGGTTTGGAATCAGAGTTGTTTAATACATGATTTGTGAGACCCTAGTGCGAACCAGCAATCAGTATTTCAATGAATGCCCCATGTCATGTTCAATCATAAACTTATATCTAGTTTATAAATCGTTTATATTATGATAATATTTGTGTAAATATAATTAATAGTTTATCTGCGTTTCCTCACTGAATATACTCGTACATTTCAACTTCCTATACCCACTGTTCATCTCCTCACTGAATATATATTTAACTTCATAAAACCAATGTTCATCTCCTCACTGAATATATATTTAACTTCATGAATATATATTTAACTTCATAAAACCACTGTTCATCTCCTCACTGAATGTATATTTAACTTCATAAAACCACTATTCATCTCCTCAATGAATATATATTTAACTTCATAAAACCACTGTTCATCTCCTCACTGAATATATATTTAACTTCATAAAACCACTATTCATCTCCTCACTGAATATATATTTAACTTCATAAAACCACTGTTCATCTCCTCACTGAATATATAATTAACTTCATAAAACCACTATTCATCTCCTCACTGATAATTAACTTCATAAAACCACTGCATACTTAAGTAGCTTAGCAATTATGTTTTTTTATTCTAAAAATGAACAAATTTTATTTAATTTATTAGAAAAGTGAAATATATCTTAAACATAATAACATTATTTTAAAGTCATTCAATCATTCATTTAATTTATCTACTTTTTAAAACCATGAATTTTCTTTTATAATTAGTATTAACTGTCACACGTGACCGTTCATAATTATGAACAGTTTCATTTATAAATTTCGGTAAACGGATATTTTTTTACCTTTATTAACCACTTAATATTGTTACAACCAAACTATTAAGATTTTTTTAAATTTTAAGTAATAAAAAGCAATAAAAATTAGTATTAATAAATTTAGCAAAAATAGATATAAACTTAATATTATTTTCTAATGTTTTTATACAAATTTGTTTCTTACAAAGACGTCTGTCACCAAATATTTTCTTTCATAGATATTTTGACAAATTCGTTTGACAGGTTATCTTTCAAATACCATAGTTACCCTTAGCATATATTTTTTATCTTGTAAATACCTCAATACGTACATTTTAGTAATTTTTTACTAAATGATTAAATGTTTAAAATAAGGTGAAGATTAGTGGCTTTCTCAAGTCAACTGTAAATTTAAAGAAATAGATTAAACCTTTCGATAGATATAAAATAAATGCTTTTGTTATTATAAGACCTAGCAGATAATTATACGTTTCTAATACACTAGTAAATAATAATAAGTAATAACATTTGATAGCACTTTGCGTTTATGTCTTTCTCCAAATATGACCCATATTTTACTATCTTTGTTGATGATCTCAACAGTTCCCTGAATCTAATCATGCAGAGTTGACGGCCAAACATTCTGACTACAGTTATTTAAGTCAAACCATAGATTGAAAGGCACTATTGAGCTCATTAACATTTTGATTTATTTTGGGTGTTCTATTTATAGATAAAATTAAATCAACTATTTCATAAATTCTAATGATCGTGATCGTGAGCATTTTAATGTAAGCTTTGTAATAGAAAATTAAGAAATTGTTTTCAATATCAATTAGTGATTGATAATTCATTATATATTACCGTTAGTACTTAAGACTATTTACAGTTTTGATGTACAGTCCAATCCTTTTTAATCATCGGATACAAACTCAAATGCTAGTTTAAAAAATCAAATAAATGGGAGTTTATGTTTATTTGGTCAATTTTAATAACAATAAGCTCGATCAATTCCTTCATTTCATTAAAAATAACTTTCTAAATAATCACCTTCCTGTACTACAAGGAAATAATGTACCGTCATTTCACGAGGTGGTTAAAAATTTTGTTCACTTTGTAAAAACAATCATAATATTGATGATGATATTTAAATGTTAAAATATAGTTAATTTTATTTATTTGTATGTAGTGTTAAGACATTGAAAGTTTTAGATAAATATTTTAACACAAACATTATTTATCTTGTTTCAGGTGTGCAGATAGCATACTTTGCTATTATAGGGACACATTTGTTTATGGTAGTGCTGAGCATTATTCTGCTATTCGGCATCTTCAAGGTAAGTGCTTAATAGCATCTCTTCATTTATGGTAAAAACTTAACCAAACAAAAATAGATTTGTTTTCATATTGGTCAAGCTACTTTTTTTAGGTCAGACACCTTAGCTCAGTCTGTTTACTGATATAAAGGTCCCAGGTTCAATTCCTGGCATGGCTGAAAAGTGAATCATTAGTGAAATGTGGGTTTCCCCTTTCTTTACAGTGATGAATTCGTTGCTGGGGGCTGGATGTTGTGTCTATTATGGATTTAAGGTAGTTTATAGATCGTGTGCTGATATAATCAGTCGCTTCAGAAATTGTACGTTTAAATATATTGAATATATGAAAGTGGAAATACTTTTTCAGTTTTATACATTTATTTGAAATATTATTAATCAGCATAATACGCCATAATAGTGCCTATTATATGATTCAATACATGTAATAAACCACATAATGTGTTAAAGACCACATAGAGGTTAATGGGTTAGAACACAGGATATAGCTAATTAATTATGCATAGTTTTCAGACTAATAGATTAGTGATTGCTGAATAAAGTGGTACAAAGTTTTAAATATCTATATTTAAAATTTTTACAACTAGCTTTTAGTTAATTTAAATTCGTTTCCTACATTGACTGTTCGGGTATGGTACTATTGCTAAAAAAAAATACGAGTATGAACTGTGTATCCATCATCATTCATCGCCAGTTCAGAAGACAGGATCGTGGTGGAACCCTAGATCCAGGTGTTCTACCCAGGGGGGATGAGTAAACTGCTCATATTTGTATTATGAAAGAAGATAGGTTAGAATTCGTGATTTTTTTAAAAAGTTTTCTGGCTGTCATCAACTCTTAGAAATATGCTACACTTTACATCGTGATCTAGTACACAGTTGATAACTAAAAATACACAAAAATGCATATGTGTGTGTTCAAAAAGGAGAATAGCTTGTATATTGGAAGAGACCATTAGGAAGGCCTAAACGCAACGCAAAATGTACATAAAAGAGATGGGGGGTGTAATGAGTTGGACTAGATAGAGCTAGCTCATGATAGGGATAGTTTACTTATATGAGTAGACCTACAGCAATGAACTTTCGAGACTCTAATGCCATGGATACTGGAGTAAATAGGTATTAAGTTTTAAAGATTTGTTGATACAATATTGATGAACAAATTTAGAATAAAACTTACAACATTTACAAAAACTGTACATATTTCAAAAATCAACTTCGCACTTGATCCATCCTCACCAAATTTCTCCACACTTTCCTTTACTTGCATACTCCCTTCGATTCAACAACATCCATACAGCGAGTCATACATGCTCTTTTGTTCCCAAAATTCTTATTGTTTCTCTTTTTCACAAATTCGTCTACACTATTTAACTAAGTAATACATGGTACTCCCCTTCCTTTTGATCCACACACTCTGTCGCATTACTATCACTATTAACGTGTTCAGATCCACCTTTTTTTATTTCAAGATTATGCCATATTATTCACCACATTTGTTGTCCTTTAGTAAGAAAAGTAATTTAATTTAATTTGTGTTAGTTCAATTAAAATTTAACAAGTATTGCCCAGAAATGAGAAAAATAACACTCAATAAATTGTTTTTAGAATTCTTAACAAAGCTCTATACTACTTATTCGTCGATATTTCAAGTGAGGTTTAAGCCTTTCAGTTTGGAGGCTGTCACTTTCAAAGCGAACACAAACACAGCTCTCCTGTATACATCAACTGACCATTGAATTATATTATAACACTGGAACGCACGTGCTTTGATCTGTCCCCGGTCAAGACATTTGAATTGCGATGGTCAACTGAATACCATATTGTACTTGTTTAACCAACTGTGCGGAGAATGGGCTGGTATACTACCAGTTCTAAAAACGTTAGCATATCTACCTACGTCAATTGGTACTGACAGACACTACTGACAAATATCAGGTGTATGAGAGGACCAATGTCTGGAATAATTAAGGTAATCGATGTTAAAAGGAAACAGTCTGATCCCCACTATACTCTCTCTGTCTGACCGCTTATAAAGTATAGGGGGCGTGGCCATGCATGCTCAAGTATGGTAAGCATCTCGTTTCTGAAAATTTGTATTTTAGACAGATATATAGTGAAAATTTATTTTCTGTCTCATTTTGTAGTCACTATTTTTATTTCAGGACTCACCAATTGGTTGCGACCTTCAATTAAAAAAAGCACCGGCTTGTGTAGTATTGAGTTAAGGAAGACGACCATTTTCGAGTCTTGGGAGATCAAGTAGAAGATACGAAGTTAGATAAGAGCTTTAGGGACGAGATTGTGACAGCGGAAAAGTGTGAATACTTGTGTAGAGCAGGGAACATGTTTTGCTTAGGAGCGGTGTAGAAGGGGGTAGGATTGGAGGATTTGCTGTGATGGGGGAGGAACAGCGAGCTCTCAGAGGACGAATACTCAAGTTGTTGTGATTTCTTCTCAGGGATTTGTCTTCAATTCTTCCTTTCTTCTTACATCCCATGGATCTTCAACATTCCGTGAGATATAGATGGGTGTGTATCCTACCACTAGCTGGTGATCAACTCAGACCTATTCTAGTGATCGTTCTATACTAAGGAGATATTTCAATTCTATCAGTGAGAACCTAAATGGTTGGCTGTGGAGGTAATTATATTTGAGGATGGGGTGATCTAGGTAATAAACTATTTGAGGGCTAAATGTGCCCTAGGAAAGAATAAGCTAAAACAACAAGAAAAATTATCTTGTTGATTAGTGAAATATATCTAATGCCTTTCATTTCTGCCCTACTTCTTTTCTAATCATAACATTTGTATCGTATACGTATGTGAATAGATCACTCGTACTATGGGAGGTGATATATTTAAACACATATCTATTTTTAATTAGTAATGAATATATTAATTTAGTCTCTGATATACTTACTACCGTAGTAAACTGTGTGAGTAGTAAAATATCAAGGAGCCTAGTGTCCCACGCGGGTGTTACCAAACATATCCTCCTTACCCGTTATACATCTCCTTAATCACTCATGTGTCGCCAACATTTCCTTTACACTCACGCTTAGCTCTCCCTACATCTCGTGACTGTGTGTGCTCCGGCACTTTCCTCCTCCAGGTGCAACATTACTCTGCAGTTGCAGACATTTTAATCCAGGGAGTAAGAACAGGAATTAGATAATTTAACAATTCTACTTCCCAGGAGCAGTGCTATTTCCCCCTTTACCCCTTACACTTACTGAGCCATAAAAACGTATGTCCTGATACCTGCCTCTAATCGGAGATATACCCCTAATGTTTCAATTATATATCACATAACAACCACCCCCACTCCAAATTCCTCCATTCACACGTCCTTGTGTACCGTCAATTAGTTGTTTTTTTTGTTTGTCCCCATTTAAATAGTTAGGGATATGAGTAAGACGGAATGTCGATTTCCAGCCCAAACAAAGAGCAAATTAACGCGAACAATGGGGCCTTAATTGGCTAGGGGGGTGGGGGAGTATGTTGGTAGGGTGACGCACTGGAGGTGGGGGAG